>NKYR01000085.1:88241-179040 GCA_003184365.1 Evernia prunastri
ATAGATTTGAATCCCTCTATGGCAATGTTCAACAGCTCGAAAAGTTGCAATCATTCAGCGTCTCACCGGAATGGGAACCCCCAAAAACGATTATTTGCAAAACTAAAGAGGCAGCAAGGAAGCTATCGGAACAATCCATGAAGGAGGGCCATACGATGTTCTACACGGACGGTAGTGGAATCAACAAGAAGATCGGAGCAGCAGCGGTATCCTACACAANCGGTACGGTCATTATTAATACTGATAATCAGTCATCCATCAGAGCCATTGGAGATCCAGGAAAGAGATCAGGCCAAATCTATGTCATGCATGCAGTCCAAATGATCAATGCTCTCCGGGATCAAGGAATCTCTACCGAATTGCACTGGATACCGGCCCACATCGGTATTGCAGGTAACGAATGGGCCGATGTAGAGGCAAAAAAGGCCACCGGCTGGAGGACGAAAACGGTACACGGCAGAGTATTGGGAAGAGACACTAATGAGACGGCCCCACTGTCAACTATCCAGTGTAGAATGATAGCAACGGTCAAGACAGCCATCAGAAAACACGCCTATCAACAATGGGCCAAATAATGGGCCAGAGAAACACGCGGTAATGCTCTGAGGAAGATTCAACCCATACCGTCCAACAAAACCATGCGATTGCATGCTAGAGTTAAACGTGCTAAGACGTCACTGATCACACAAATACGGACCGAAAAGATCGGTCTCAGGGCCTTCCTATTCGACAGAAGGGTACCAGACACCGATAACGACAAATGCGAATGTGGGCGGGCTAGACAGACCGCCCGCCACCTACTACACGAATGTAGGCTGTATGCAAAGCAGAGGAGTAGGCTTTGGGCAGCGGAAAGGAGGAAGGTGCAAGGGGGGGTGATAACTCACGAAGATATGCTGACAACACCTCGCTACGCCTCCATGGCGGCGAATTTTATATGGAATACTGGGCTCATTGGGCAATTTCGAGCCCTCGATGAAGAACAAGAAAAAGGATTCGTAGAGGCATGATATCAACAAGCAGGACGCGGCCACGATGTGGGGGGCCCCAGCGTAGTAGGGTACCCCCCTACAAGGATGCATGCAATGAGGCAGCAAGTGGATCCACACCGATTTGTATAGCCTCACTTTTGCTAGTGGGCAATATGATTGGCTGGATTGGCTGGTAGATGGATTATGTAATCTCGCATAGTTGGCCCACTAAGGGACTAACTTCAGGGTAGTATGACATAATCAATCAATCCCCAAGACCATGGTNCCTATCAACAATGGGCCAAAGAATGGGCCAGGGAAACACGCGGTAATGCTCTGAGGAAGATTCAACCCATACCGTCCAACAAAACCATGCGATTGCATGCTAGAGTTAAACGTGCTAAGACGTCACTGATCACACAAATACGGACCGAAAAGATCGGTCTCAGGGCCTTCCTATTCGACAGGAGGGTACCAGACACCGATAACGACAAATGCGAATGTGGGCGGGCTAGACAGACCGCCCGCCACCTACTACACGAATGTAGGCTGTATGCAAAGCAGAGGAGTAGGCTTTGGGCAGCGGAAAGGAGGAAGGTGCAAGGGGGGGTGATAACTCACGAAGATATGCTGACAACACCTCGCTACGCCTCCATGGCGGCGAATTTTATATGGAATACTGGGCTCATTGGGCAATTTCGAGCCCTCGATGAAGAACAAGAAGAAGGATTCGTAGAGGCATGATATCAACAAGCAGGACGCGGCCACGATGTGGGGGGCCCCAGCGTAGTAGGGTACCCCCCTACAAGGATGCATGCAATGAGGCAGCAAGTGGATCCACACCGATTTGTATAGCCTCACTTTTGCTAGTGGGCAATATGATTGGCTGGATTGGCTGGTAGATGGATTATGTAATCTCGCATAGTTGGCCCACTAAGGGACTAACTTCAGGGTAGTATGACATAATCAATCAATCAATCAATCAATCAAATTGTCTACATTCGTTCCTATCAACTCATGCTCATCGTACACGGCGAATGCACTGGTCTCGGCTACTACCTTGTGGACTTCCATCTAGCCCTTCGTTCAATCGCCTGCCCAAGCTCAGCCTTTGGCGATCCTTCTCCAGGACAAGGGTTCTTGCCATCGGCAACTTGGATATGGAGACGGTGAACACGACGGAGCGCCTAAAAGGCCTTAGACATCTCATGTCCGAGAATAAGATTGATGTGTATAGTATGATCCGAAGACTTTCTCCTCAGAAGAAATCGAACCTCATGTTGTGCAAGTTGTCCCCTCTGAAGATAGCCACCAGTCCGAATACATCGCACCTTGTGATGCCCGTCGAGGTTAGAATGCTGGGAGACCGTGTGGAGAGACTTTAGCTTATCTGGATAGCGTATATATGCGGCTTCTCTGGTTCTGCGGGAACAGCTGTGATCACCCATGATAAAGCCGCCCTGGCTACTGATGGACGCTATTTCAATCAAGCCTCAAAACAGCTTGACTCGAATTGGCAGTTGTTGAAGCAAGGCCTGGAGGAGGTTCCAACGTGGCAAGAATGGTCAGATTGCTAATGCAATCTTGCTTGACCCTTCGGCATTCTGACCTGCCACAGGACAGCCGACCAATCTAACGGCAACAAGACCGTAGGCGTAGACCCAACGGTAATAACAGCTCGTATGAGATTCCGGAATCTATGCTGCAGATATAAGATCTAACAGCATGCAGCTGACGCTCGGAAGCTGGCTGAGAAGATCGAGAAGAGAGGTGGTGCTGGCCTCGTTGGAGTTAAGACAAATCTGGTCGATCAGATATGGGGTGACAGCCGCCCTCCGCGACCGAAGGAGCAGGTCAGGACATTGCCACTGAAATTCTCGGGCAAGAAATTCGGGGAAAAGGTTGATGATCTCAGGAAGGAGCTCGAAAAGAAGAAGAGCGCCGGTCTCATTGTTTGTATGTGCTCGGGTTCAATCCGATTTCGCTTGTAAAATTATACTAATCATAATTTCAGCCATGTTGGATGAAATTGCGTGGCTATTCAATCTTCGAGGAAATGAGTATGTCGACCGATCTAGCAGGCTACCTGACGCGAGGATGCTAATTGGCCAACAGCATTCCCTATAACCCAGTATTCTTCTCATATGCTATCATTACACCGGCGACTGCTACTCTCTACGTTGATTCGGACAAATTGAGCCCTGATGTAGAATCTCACCTTGGAGATAAGGTTCAAGTTAGACCCTACAATGCGATCTTGGAAGACGTCAAGATGTTGAGTCTGGAGCCAGACATAGAACAGCAATTGGAGACGAATATTGCAGAGAAGCCGTCTGTAGAGCCAAAACGGAAGTTCATGATTTCGACCAAAGCATCATGGGCTCTGAGTCTAGAGCTAGGCGGAGAAGGCAAGGTCGAAGAATTGCGAAGTCTAGTAGGTGATTCTAAAGCCGTTAAGAACAAGACGGAGCTAGAAGGAATGCGAGCTTGCCACGTTCGAGACGGGGCAGCGTTGAGCGAATACTTTGCCTGGTTGGAAGACGAGCTGGTAGAGAAGGGGACAAAACTGGATGAGGTCCAGGCAGCTGACAAGCTTGAATCGATACGGGCGTAAGTGATGAATCTGCGGAACAGGAAATTCTTCTGATAACAAATGTATCAGAACCAAGCAGAATTTCGCCGGCCTCTCCTTCGACACCATCTCCTCCACAGGCGCCAACGCAGCCGTCATTCACTACAAGCCCGAACCAGGCAACTGTTCCGTCATCGACCCCAAGGCCGTCTACCTCTGCGACTCTGGCGCCCAGTACCTCGACGGCACAACCGATACCACGCGTACTTTGCATTTCGGCGCGCCGACAGACATGGAACGGAAATCGTACACCCTGGTCCTGAAAGGCGTCATAGCTCTCGACACCGCCGTCTTCCCCAAGGGCACATCGGGCTTCGCGCTCGACACGCTCGCCCGCCAGTTCCTCTGGGAAGAGGGGCTCGACTACCGCCACGGCACCGGTCACGGCGTCGGGTCGTACCTCAACGTCCACGAAGGGCCCATCGGAGTCGGCACGCGCATCCAATACAGCGAGGTCCCTCTCTCGGCCGGCAACGTGCTGTCCGACGAGCCGGGCTACTACGAGGACGGCAACTTTGGCATCCGGATCGAGAACATCATCATGGCGAGGGAGGTGGAGACGAAGCATCGTTTTGGAGACAAGCCGTATCTCGGGTTCGAGCATGTGACTATGGTGCCGATGTGTAGGAAGCTGATCGATGTGGGGCTGTTGAGTGGGAAGGAGAGGAAGTGGATAGATGAGTATCACAGGGAGGTCATGGAGAAGACCAAGGGGTTCTTTGAAGGGGACGGGAGAACGATGAGGTGGTTGGAAAGGGAGACGGCTGAGCTCTAGCAAGAGTTGTAAGAAGTGGTTCGCTCGTCAGCGCAAATATGTTGGAATAGATACTTCAAGATTTTTATACAGGGGTATCATATTGCTCTTCTCGGTCTTCCTCCTTCAAACCACGAGATCTTCAAGGATAGCCTCCATCTCCTCCCTCCGCCACGGCACACCCAATAACTCCGCCCCTGACCCATCTCTTCTACTGACAACCATCTGATGGTCGTAGAACTCCTTCAGCAACTGCCGAAACCCCATCTCATTGCTGCAAATAAACTCCTCGACCACTTTCTGATACAGCACTTTATAGTCCACCCCTCCTTCTCCTCCCCCTTCCTCGTCCATCGCAGCCAGAAGCTCCGCAATGAGCACGCGGTACAGACTCCTCGCGTTCTCCGGCAGCGAGCGGAGCACGAACCCCACACCTTCTTTGCCTTTGACGCTGCGCCCGCTGCGGCCGAGAAGCTCATTCACTTCGTCAACCACGGAGCCGATCTCGACGGGGGAGTAGGATTCAAACGTTGTGGTGTCGTGGAAGAGGAAATTGTACTGATCACGCAGGTTGGTGTCCCACAGCAAGGGGAAGTTGGGCGTGTCGCAAGTCGCTAGAAGGTGGATGTGTGGGCTTGCAGCTAGTTGGGCGAGGAGAGACGGGTTTGGAGAACGTCGGAGAGGCGGTGCGTCGAGCGAGTTGATGAAAACAAGATACGGAGAGGGCGGAGGGGAAGTGTTGAGGTAGTTCAGAAGGGTGGCGAGTATCTCGCGGGGCTGCGTGCCGAGCTTTGATGGTAGGGTACTGGGTGTGCAGTCGAAGACGAGAGGGGCAAGCGTGGTAAGGACTTGTCGTAGGGTAAGAGTGGGTGTGTAGCCGTTGATGATGAGGATCCTTGGCGGGTCTGAGCGAGATTTGGTGTAGAGATATTTGGCGAAGGCTGTGACGAGCTTGCGTTTCGAGCCATAGCCGTAGAGGCAGATGTTGAAGGATTGAGAGAGCTCGAAGTGCCATTGGGGAAACGAGCGAGAATGCAAAGTATGCAAGAACGCATGGGAGGAGGCGTGCGGGTCCTCGTAGGCGGTGATTTGCTTGTGATACTCCTCATGGGTTGGTAGGGAGACTGAGGACAAGGTGTTATTCGAGGTCTTGATTTTTCCTGGCCGATGCTGCCAGAAGTATTGCTCGTGGGCTGGAAGGTTTTGAGGAGGTGTGGGAGACTTTTTCCGTCGACCACTTTTACGCTTCGAAGGGGTCGTTGGGACCGTATCATCTGCTTCCAATACATCCTCTGCGTCTTCTTGCTCGTCCTCACTCTCTGCTCCATCTGCATCCCATATCTTCCTAGCCAGGATATCCTCCTCTTCAGCGTCCTCCCCATCACTGAAATTATCAGTCGCTGTCCGTTCGACCATGCTTCTTGCACTTTTCCTGCGAGCGGATCGATCTGCGTTTTCAACCGCAGGAGCTGCACCGTATCCATTGGCATTTCTCACAGCCTTGACGGGTGTCGAGAGGAGGTCTTTGCTTTTGGATTTGGAAGGAGTGCCCTGCTGGGATTCGGGGCCAACCGCGCTGGGAAGAGCTTTCGCATTCTGGGCGCTTCCACGAGGTCTTCCACGCCGAGCTTTGGTAGGTGTTTCTTCTGGCGGAACTGTATCCGATGCAGGATCGTCTCCGCTGTAACGTCCGTTCGTAACCACGGCAGACGGTTTCTTCCGGATTGAAGCTCCATCCTCCTGGTCGACATCGTCCTCTACACTATGTCTTTTTCTCTTCCCTGCCATTGCTATATCTCATACATGATGCCAAGTCCCTCGACCCTGGACCTGGTCGAAATACGCCAGGATTCTGTAAGCTTTTATAGTCACAAATGCAGCGTGAAGACTAAAAATAAGTGAGGAGTGAGTAGTGAAAAGAGAGCAATAACGCAATCAAATGTCTTGGCGCCAAGCGCGGAGAATGAATGAATAATCGGGTCGTTGCGGAGCGGAACGACTGATGAGGGAGGGCTGCCATTATTCTTGAACCAATCTCAACCTCATGATCCTCCCTTCCCCGGACCTCGTCAATTTCACCCTCTCTCTTAATTCACAGAATGTGATGCTGCTAAAGTAGTATGTAGTAGTATGCCGATTTATTTCTCGATTTGCTGTGGCAAAGAAATTCCACCACGGACGAGGGTGTGAAACACGGGAACGGCCCAAAAAACAGATTGGAGTCCAGATCCAGTCTTGATGCCTCGAGCCGCTCCACTGACAGTCGGCCTCGGTCTCAATCCTATACAGCCGCCCACGGCTCATAGTATCAAACCCGTTGCAACCCGTAGATGAGAACACGTTCGGGATGATGAGGTAGGTCTCGTTTCAATCATGATCTGACCTTCTCTCCGGAAATTAAGATCATGCGTGAAGATAAGGACGACACTCGTCCTCTGCGAAATGATATCAATGTGCTGTTCTTTTTCTGCTTCAGTAATCTTGTGAACTTTCTTGCAAGAGAAAAGCGATCGACATGAGGAGTTCCTCAGTCACACACTCATTTGCGTTTCTCGCCTCGTCATTCATTACTTTCCAGCTCCCTTTCGTTACGTCGATTGATTTGAACGGTATGTGTGCCATCTAGGTCCAAGCTTTAGATTACGACACATACTGAAATATTGAAGCCGCTGCTGCTGGTCCGCAACCTCGTCTTGATGACATTGTTCCTGCCCAAGCCTTAGCCTCATCTTGCAGGGGGAAGAAGTGTCCTCGTTCTAGTATCTCTGCCTATGTCTTGACCACCGGATCAGTATATGGCTCGACAGACCTCAGCAGCTCAGCACAGAACGGGTCGAGTAACGGTACTGGGTCTCTAGCCGGATCTAATACTACGGCAACGAAGAATGACACCTCAGTCGCCAATCTTCATGGCGAGTACTGGGCTGGGGCTACAATAGGTACTGTCATGCGAATGGAAGCCATCCCAGGTCGTGTATTCTACGATTATGATAACGTCACCGTGAAGGACCCCATCAAGACTCTGGCAGATTCGGGAGTCAATGCTATTCGAGTCGAGACTTACCGTTACATGAACTTGGGCCCCACCTTTTTCCAAAATAATGCATCGACTCGTGGCGAAGAGTTGCTTTTTCAGCTTGATTTTGGAGGTATCGATATTGCAGTCAAGACTGCGCAACGGGCTGTAGCCCTAGGCATGAGGATTCAGCTCACCATTAATCAGGGCTTCACGATACCTAAAGACTTGGAGTCTCTTGATTATGACGGTATGGTAGGCGCTGTTCAAGACGAGGCGAAACGCCAGCTCCAGCCCTTCCTCGATGTCAGTATTGTACCTGATATAATCCTCTTCGAGAACGAGGGTTCCGATGGCTTCTTCTTTTCTGAGGAGACCACCGGCCATGTCCGCGGTACTAATGACGGGAAAGCCAGCGCGTCAAAGGTGGACCAGGAGCTGTGCGGCAAGATACCCACTGGAAACATGGCTTCCTATCCGCAATACGCGGGCTACCTAAAGGCCGAAGTAATAGCTTGCAACGAGGCCATTACGGCGTCAGGTCTTTCCACAGCCACAACCCGCTATGGGCTTCACTCTCATGGCCAGTATGTCGAATGGAAGGAAGCGTGTGTGCATGGCCCGAATCAATCAAGCCAAACCGAGCTGAAGGACTCCTCTGGTACTACTTGCACGGATTCTGTCATTCCTCAGAACATACTGTCGCAGAATGCCTCAGAGATGCTTACGATTATGGGTTTCTCTGCGTATCCAGTCCCAATGACCCCCGTGGACATCAACTCCGAATCCAGCATGGCCGAAACTTTGACTCACCTGATGAAAACCCTCACTCAGTTGCAAGGCTACGCTGAATCGTATGGCAAATACACTGACGGTCCTTCGGCCGGCCAGTACAAGCTGCAGAGTCTTGGCGTTGAATATGCTACTAGCTTTACGAACGAACAGGTTCCCCAGGAACAGTCGCTAATCGAGTTGATGTGGAAGTCGGTGAAGCCTTTTTCCGCTTTCATGGGAATGCTGTGGTACGAGCCATGGTACTGTTATGCTGATTGGGAAGGCGGGAAAGGCACACTCTGCCATACCCTGGACGGGAATAGCGAGGCGCCGACAAATACCATGATCACGTGGGGGAAAGCTGCGATCTCGCCGTGGAAGAACTGAATCACCTTTCTTGATATATAGGAGACGAAGCCGTCTGGCAGCAGCGGTTAGGTGTGGAATGAGCTGGCCTCGAACGTACATACTTTATCTTCTTACGGCGTAACACCTTTATACACATACAGAACAACTATCTACAGCTTCATACATTCTTGCTGTCAAGACATGAGCTGCACACTTAAGTATTGCTGGACCTGTAGCAAGCGGGGAATGGCCCGCTCGTAACGACAATGCTTCACACGCTCCTGAACGCCCTGCACCAGACTCTATCTACAACTCTCCCTGACCTTAGATTGCAATCCACAGACAGTACTACCTCGGCTTCACCACGGGCTGCCAAGCGTGTGTTTTTGGCTTCACCCTACGCACACAACGTGTCAGCACTCAATTCCGACTTGTGTGGCTCCTAGCATTGACATCTTTCCAATCGCGTCCGCTGTCGAAGCCCAAAATACCCCCTGATCTTGCTTTACAATCGCTATACCCTCGCGAATGACCCAACAATCGAGTATGAAAGCAATACTCACGTCGAATAGGTCTTGAACGCCGCCCTACTCGCGGTCAAATTTTCCCTATGTTCCGGTATCTCCCAACTCCGCTGCCCCGTCTTCAGCACCGCATCCTCAGTCGGTGGCTTATCAACCAAATACGACATCCACGCGTGCCAGCCTGGCTCGATGTGTGAGGGGTCGTATTCTTTCTGCTTGTAGTCTACCCATCTTGTTCGCACTGAATGCTATAGTCAGCGAGGATGCAATTGATCGATGTGCGGAGCCGAGGGAGACGGAGGGTGAGGTGGCGGAGGGAGGGAGGAAGGGGGAGGCAGACGAGGTAGCTCTTGTTCTAGGTTCTCGTAGTATTTGTTGCCGTATTTGTCCGTGGCGATGTAGGTGCCAGCTTTGGTGTCGCCAATGTATTGCATTTGATGGGCATATTCTTTGATACCTATCTTGCGGAGATTTCGCAGGGTGCGCATGATTGTCGACATTGCGAGTGGTGGAAGGTAGTAAGAACTGGGACAATAACGGGGAGAGGGGATACTCGAAGTGAGAATGAATAGAACGAAGCCAATGCCATTAGCGTCTGGCCGAATTAAGCGCACGCATGGAGGAAGCGGCGATAAGGGCGCTCGAGTCTTTAGTGAGACGTTTTCTGTCACTCTGTCAAAAACGTGAGCTTGTCTATTTTACCTCTGTACCGTACCTACGATTTACTTAAGACTTTGAAACCTCGAGTCATTCTACTTTGATACGACAATCCAAGCGTACTTCCTCCATTGATCGTCTGTCTCTATCAATCGGCCACCGGGCGAGAAGATATGCAATTCTACGATCGAGCTCTCGGGCTTGCAAAAGAAGCAATTACGAGACCGTTGGAACGGCGACAAGATAGTAGTGACAGTGAGCTAATCCCATTGACCCCATGTGTCTTGATCCTAGGACCTAGTCAAACTATCCTACAATTGGCTAACAAGCCATCGTTCTGAATTGCAGCAACATCTTCCACATCCTCTTCCTCCATTTCAGCAGCATCCACTGGTGCAGCAGCTGCCTCGGCTTCCTCCAAACCATCTTTCAGTTCTACGGATACGCCTGCGGCCGCACCGTCGGCGACTGATGGACATGTCACAGTGACGGAATTTCACAACATTCCAGCGTTCACCAAGACCGAGTCAACAGCATACACAGCCCACGGTATTTGGTGTCTCTTGAGAAACGTGGTAATGCGCGTTTGCTAATTCTAAATCTCCAGGCGTGAACGCTACACACATCAAAGTTTCGGGTACCGAGACACAAACCTCTACTTTGACTGCCTCTGCCTGTGAGTCTAGCTTGCCGCGGAATTACAAAACGATTCTCTGCACTGTTTCTTCCTCCAAATTCCCTAATATCTCCTCTTTTACTCCGCTTTAATAGGGATATACTGACGCCAAACCCCAAGACCTCGCGACATCTAATGCTACTGTTCCCGGAATCCCGCATAACGACTTGACAGCTTGCAGAATCAACGGTACTGGACCCGACAATGGACCGTTCTGCTCTCCTATTCATGGTCAAAACCTATGGACAGGCTATACATACGGGGGCAAGTGGGAAGCACAGTTCAATAACGCGGAAGCTTATGATTTCCAGTGACATGGAACCCTGAACTTTTCTCGGACAATGCTTCGACTATAGTCGAGTTAACATATATTACAGCGAATCAACAGATCGCGTGGTATTCCTCTAATGTACCGAATGTACAAGGCTACGTCAACGTGTACATGGACAAAGATTGGCTACTGGGCGCTTCTGGTAATGATACCACATTAGGTATGTGCAAATTTGAAGCCACGCATCCCTGACTTATCCACTTTTCGAGTCAATATGGTTTGGGACCAAGGGCTTCCTCATGCCCCGGCTGTTGTCTGCCACTTGCCTTTGAGTTGGAACGCTGACTCCGGCATAGGCCAGAACCTCACCTTTTCGTTAATTTCGTACGTTACTCTTGAAATACAGTTCGAGACTGAAAACCCTCCTGAAAAAGCAATGCTGACTCGGGACCATTTCATAGCACACCTGCTGGGGGCAAAAACATTTCAAGGCCAGGTCCTATGATCAGCTTGGTACAGCTTTGTTCCTTTTCGTCTTATCCTAGTATCATTTTTTTATGTCACATGGTGTTCTGCGAGATTGTCATCTCAACTTCGCCCTCAATATCACTCCCCAAAACTCACCTTCTAAATCTCGTTGGTCTCCCATGGAGAATTGCTAATCCGGAACTGGCCAACAGACTGTTAATCCCGAAACCCTTCCGCGGTTGTTGATTCATAAAATAGCCTCAAAATATGGGTGGGAAATAGGAATGCCGATTGGGTAGGACCTCCATTCCCCACTCCCTTATGTGCGCGTATTTCGGAGTCCTTAGCCATGGGTCTGGGTTTCTGTACTCCAAAAACATACGATGAAAGTCCAGCAGCCGTACGAAAGGAATTAGTACTGACTGGAGAACTCCTTCAGAGTCGTTGCGGTGATCCTCATCGTTCTCGGCCTTTGGTGTGGAATGAAGAAGCATGCATGGAGCGGTGTTAGAGGCCACTCGCGAGACTATATGGCGAGACGAGCTCGTAGGAAAGGGAGACTGGAAAAGGATGGTGCCATCCCACTTGACGATTACGACCGCGGTGGCCAAGAGGCCTTCTCAGACGAAGTAGTTTCCACAATCCAAAATAATTGACGACAGATGCTGACGCGAATTCTAGCCTTACCAAGGAGGAAGTAATAACGCTTTTCAAGAAGAAATCAGACGTCAGCGCTTCGAAGACGATAATTTAAAGAGAACAGTCTCCTCATTTTAGTCACTCAGTCAAAATCAAATTCACGTTGTGCTTCACATGCCTACTTGTAGATTACGACTCCTCGGGAAACCAAGTTTGATTTCGAGCTAACCACGCAGTCTGAGTTTTAGATGCGTTGGGGCAATAGCGCAAAGGATCTGAAGCGGTTGGCATGATTTGGCCTACACAATCCGAGTTAGACGCGTTGGGGCAATGGCGTAGGAATCTGAAGCGGTTGGCATGATCTGGGTAGGGAAGATGCTAGATTAGGCGCTTCTAGGGAAACCGCTCGAACCGCATCTCAAAGACATCAGAACGCGCTCATCTGGTGCCACCCTTTCTCATTTGTTGCATTCAATATATTTGTTGCATTCAATGGTCATCAGTGCGCTCGATGCATCGTTCACCACGAGTTTTGGCAGTTCTTGTCCTCCTTTCTTGTGCAGGACATGTTGTCTCAAAGTTCAACAAGGGTTACAGCCGGCATTCGAGACTCCCTCGTGCACTCTCGCTACCACACGAACTCAACATCACGACATTACCGTCACTGCTACAGTATGCATCTTATTCATTGTCATAGAAGGAACACTGCTCACACATGCTCCAGGCCAATAAGCCTGGCCAACCCCCCGCCTGATCCTTGGGTATATAGTATGTGGATCACCACAACGTTTTACAATCGAAACCTTTAACGTTTGCAGCTGGGGTCTACGGTCTTTACCGCTTTTCTTCCTTTACCGAGCCCAGCATAAAACTCATATATCTATCATCGTTTCTGTTCAACTGTCTTGCTGATCTATTCGACGCCATTGCCAACCAACATTTTTGGGCTCATCAGGCCTATCCAGGCGGTCGGTATGACTGTCAGCACACTTATACCTTTCCCCACGGGCCGTCAACCTTTGCGCTGGAATTGGTCAAAGTCCGTGCGCGAAACTGGGATTTCACTTTCTCTGACATCGAGACCGACCTGTTGGCGATTTTCGAGGCTGCTCAGTATTTCGAGAGTCCCGTGTCTGGCGTGCCGGAGATGAACATTGATGTTTTTCGGTACAAGAATGGGCACAGCGGTGGGACGTTCCTGGCTTCGCAGGGAGCATTTGGGTTCCGGCATTTCCCTACTGCAAATGCGAGCGGAATGTGATGTAGACGATACAATACATGGCTGAGTATATACAAATTTGAAGGGTCACATTTGAGTATTGGAAGTAACTTATTGTAGATATAGAATAGAAGACTCTTGAGTGAATGGGGTTTCAAGGGTTGTTATTCCCGTCTCAAAAACCCCTTCCTCTCAAGCCAGCGGTGCCAGATCCTGCTCCACCCTCCTCAGCCAGCCTCTCTTTCCAAACCTCTCCGAAACCATACCGGAAATTTTGATCTTCTCCAGCCTCCACTCTCCTGAGCAAACAGCCTCTGCTTCCACTCCGCCACCTCCTCCTTCCCACTAGCCCCTTTACCCCTCTCCCACTCAATGGCCTCCAGCGAACAGAAACAGAGCGGCAGCGGCAGCGTTACGGCCCCCCGGCTAGCCCACACTCTTTTCCAAAAGCGAAGCGCCAACCTCCACTGTTTGGTCGCTTCTGCTCAACCATTCACGAGATTCCTTAGATGCGCCATTTGCGCCTTCAAAACAATAGCCCGCAAAGATCGGACTGGTCGTCACATCCGGCCCACGCTATCTGTCTCTTTCAAGATTGGCATCAGCTCACGGATCCACCCCCCTTTTTTTTCTCCTGCATTCTTATGATCTCCTCCACCGACGGAAATGTCCTGTGGAAATGCATGTGCGTGCAAGACGTGTCGACTGCAGATTTCCATTTCGGTACGTCTAGCGGTTTCGACATTAGACCAGAGGGCATCTTTCGCCCTCGCCCCATCCCGCTTGACGTATAATAGAGGCGAGCCAGCCGATCGCAGCCTGCTAAACGCTCGTCCGTACCCTCCACATCCACAAGCGTGGACTTGGAGGCGTGTCTCTGAAGCAGACTTTCAGCGTCGTCCAGCGTCGTCGTACCGCTTCGTCTCGGTGGGAGCGATGACCACGTTCCTTTTTATGTACCATTTAGAATTCCGTTCCAAGGTGGAAGCGCGGGTCTGGTTCGATTTGGTGCCCAGTCATAGAGAAGCATGTATTGGGCATCTACCGCGATGGAGGTGAGAGCGGATCCCAGCGCGCAGAATCTCGCAAAACGCCCTATGGCGCGTGGCAACCGCCTTTGTGACGTTGGGTCTTCGCAGCCTGTTTCGTTTTGGGCTATCAAAGCGCTGAAGCCACTCTTCGATCAACCTTTCCGCCTCTTCAAGCCTCGTTTGCGTGGACTGTCGGACTTTGACGAAGACATCCATGGCGTCCAGGTAGGGATCGGCGTGCCTTTTGAGGAGATCCTCCGTCGTGGCAAGGAGACGAGCGTCTGCCTCTTTATTGACAGTTTTGAGGGTGACCATTTGGACTGTCTTGTGGGAGTAGATAATCAGTAAGAGCTTGTTCGCCACATCGGCTAGATCGAAGCCAAGCTCGCGGGGCTTGTCCGGATGTTGGAAGCAACGGTCGAGGTGCGGGCGTGCAAAGCAGCCAAAATCTGCTACACTGAGCCATAAACAATCTCACGTTGAGGATACCGGAGTGTGCCTGAAAACCCTCCACTAATCTGGGGATGCGTGGCTAAGTAGCTGGTCGACGGCTTCTCTCCTCTGAATTTGCCCTGCACGTACGGCCGCAGCAGGCGACCAATGGATGCAGTGAGAAGATATGGATATCTTGCTCCCCAGCGTTTTCAGTGTGCTCTCGGACCAATGATAGAGCGACCATCCTTTCTATGGCGGCATCAACACCGTCCGAATTCATCGTTAGATCCACTAAATCAGCATTGACACCATTGTCTTCAGCAATTGTCTTATTCTCGTTAACGTTTTCGTCCATCTTTTGGACTGCTTTTGTCACACTGTTCAGCTATTCTTCCGATATTTCCTTCGAGCCAAGGAAATAGAACGTTAGGAAAGGCCTAACGGCTACCACAGAATCAGCCTCAAGGGGTTTAAAGGATATTTCTCACGTATTAATGACCGATTAAGTCTACGAAGAGAGCTTGGGTCCCGCTGGCTTTTAACAGTCGGATGCACGTCGCTCTTGAGCATTTTCTGGAACGTATGAATGCGTCGATTTGGCCTACAGCAAGCGGTAAATGTGACAGCGCCTCGACTTCGATGTCCGCGTCTCGAAGATCCTTCTCCGTCGGATTGATGAACCCTGCTCGTAAAGACTTGGACTCTTCATGCTCCATGATATCCAACAGCAATCCGTCAGAAGTTAGCTCTGCTGCACTGGCGCGCCCCGAGATGTCAACACTATATGCGTATCATTAGGCAAAGGGGAGTATTCAATCCGCTGGTAAGATTGAAGGTCATCTGCAATGTCAAGATTAGAAGCCAACTGATGCGGGTTACTAGATCCCTCGGTCTCTAGCCAAGCTGTCTAGGTTATACTCTAAGGTAAGGTCCAGACAGGTACCTATCTTGTACGTAGTCTTAACGTACCTTACCTAGATAAGCGTGAATAGGTAAGGTAAGGTGGGAAGAGTTCGAACGTTCTAAAATTAGCCCTAACCCTATAAACTAATCTAAAGTTGGCTGGCCCAAAAATCAATTCATCAAGGGCGAGACTACCTAGGTAAGGTGTAGAGTAAATTTTTAAAGAACAATTCTTTCGTATAATAGTTTCCGAATAGCACCTTCATATATCGAGTTTACAAAGGTTTATGGAAAATACAATTGGCAAGTTTTGGAGTAGTGAGGTAGCGTACCTACAATAAAGTACGAGTACCTCAAGGTAGGTGTGGCCGGCTAGTAGGTGAACCGTTCTACCATATCTTACATGGCGTGCTTTCTTTTCTTTTTGGAAACATCCATTCATCCAATAAGCCAAAGTACAAAGGTGTTCTGCAAAAGGACCTTGCCCGTATCAGACATCACAATTTAATTGTTGTTGAGCTCCCCTCTCTCGAGCTCCTGTGTCCCTCTTCCTCTCTTTCCACAGCGCCTTTTTGCTCCCTCTTACGTCTTTACAAGACGTTAGCCTCGTGATAAATGATCACCGCCATCAATCCCCTCCTCGAATGTGATCCACTGAGCAGGCAGCCAACCAACGCTTCCTTTACAGAGCACATGGATTGAAGAAGCACAAGGACAGGAGCCACAGCCCCTCCTTCTATCTTCCTCTGCTCCCATTCAGTGATCGACCCTCTCCCTCCCTCACAACTGGTAACCTACCTTCATAAGGTCCCTGTCACTTCCCTTCCAGGCGACATGATCATCCGTTTCCTAACCTCACTGAAGCCGCTGACATTTTTCAGGTGATCTGTTTCCAGGCATCGATCATCGGATGATTAACCTTACAACCCCCACTCCCCCTTTCTCCTGAGCATCTATCATCGCGCAGGTATTTGCAGACTTTTGAAATCATCCACAGAATAACACTCTGCATCTCACCTCCAAGCTGTCAAATCAGGTATGAGCGAACATTCCTACTGATCCAAACGCTGCGATATAGCAACATGAAGTTTGGTCGAAACTATTACAAGCATCAAATAGCGGAATGGGCCGACGCGTACGTGAACTATGCCGCCTTGAAGAGATGCTGCAAGGAAACTACAGTGAATGACAATCCGAAAGGTAAGAGACAGATTCGGACATTCGTCAATTGCCTGACTCCTGAAACGCTTCACGGAATCCACCATTCTGACCGCTTGGAGTATCTAGAACTCACCACACGGTGTATGGGCGCACTTGACGCAATCGATCAATTCTACTGCGCCAACTATAATACATTGCTGTTAAAATTATCTTACAAGAGTCGATTTCAAAGTTCGTACCACTATATTCACGCGGGTTTTACGGGCCACTTCGACAGCTATGGATTGGACTACGTCGAGTTGCAGCTCCAGAAATCAGTCCTCACGGAACTTGTAGCGGAGTTCGACAAGCTACGATGGTACGGCCGTGTCAATACCGATGGCTTCCGATATATTATTCGTAAAATCCGCTCCTTAGGCACAAATGGGGCTCACATCGCGGTTCAGATTAGGACAACCTTGTGTAGATCTGAATTTGCAACCCAAGCTCAGTGTCTGGGGGTCTTGGGAAATCTGCACAAAGTCATTGCCTCGATCACGCGAGCACAACAGCATCTTCCGAATGAACGGTCGAAAGTCCAGGATAGCTTCTGCATTCGACTCGCGAATGTCAATCCTGCCATTCATGCACCTCTGTTGTTCCGTGCAATCGAGAAAGACGATTCTCTCGAGCTTGGAACTTTGGTTGACAACATCTGCAAAGGAGACTTGGTTTTCTCGCGCAAAGAGTTCCTTTACATGCTCTTTCGATGCTCAATGCGTTATTTTTCCCACTCGTGGGTGGATGTTCTGATATCACTTGCCATTTCCCAAGACGCGGTCGCAGTGATTGAGAGTTGCCTTCGAAACGTCATTGCTGAGCTTTGCTGGTCTACTAGCAAAGCCCAGCGAGCGAATCTATCTGGCTATGTGACCTCTCTCTCCCTTTTGACTTATATGCTCGACAGCTTGCTAGCTAGGAAGCTCGACATTCTCTATAAGCAGGATCCTCTCGGACGAATACCTCTTCATTACGCCTGTGAATGTAGTTTGAAAGGGGTTTGTGGAATTGTCTTGAAGTCCATGAAAGCTTGGGAACAGTTTGATGCAGGAGATACCAAAGCAGCCATCTTGCTAAAAGACATGCAATTACAAAGCCCGATCCAAATCTCCGTTATCAGCGGTCATCTGGAGGTCACAAAAACGCTGATTCACTTCGACGGCCTCAACGATCGTAGTGGCCATGTTGCTCTCCGCCCATGCCTTAATGCGGCTTTGAGTGAGCTTCTACTATTTGCAATCAGATCCAATCGTGTAGAAGCTGTTGCAAGTCTCCTGAATGTCGAAGTGGATGTCAACTGCTCCGATGTGTTAGGACAGACGCCTCTTTACCTCGCGGCTCGATCTGGCGATGAAACCTTGATCAGCCTTCTATTGCGCTATAAACCTGTTGTCGATAGGCCTGAAACTACCAAGAATTGGACTCCACTTATCATTGCAAGTCTGGCGGGTTTCACTACGATAACGGAAATCCTCCTCAGACATGGGGCCAATATTGAGCACCGTGATCACGCAGGCTGGACAGCAATCGATCATGCCAGCTATAGAGGCCACATTCAACTTGCGAAGGCTCTCTCCATAGCAGCAGCAGACTTGTCTCACAAGCAAGCCGCAGAGCTCCAACATCAACTCAAGACATCTACGAAACGAAAGCAAGTAGCGAGAGGACAACCCCGTCGCATCATATCAACTTCTGATAGTTACGTCGTGGTAAATCTGGGCTCTTTGGACTCGTCAAATCCCACACCAGCGGTTTGCCTAAGCCCACACTTGATCGAGAACCCCTCCATTATACATCCCGAGTCTTTCTTCTCTCTCGGAGTCTCAATGGTGGGTACGACTAAACCAAGCTATACAATCCCACTGCCGCTGCTTGAAGATGCAACCAATAAGCCTTGGACTTTCACCACTATCGAACCCATGGATGCGAAGTTAGTATTCGATATTTTCGGTAATGGACCAGCCATCACCGAGGGCCGCGAGTTGGTTGGGAGGGGAGTCGCTCTCCTTGACAGTTACAAACGATCTCAAGCTACGAGACGAGAGAGCCTCAGCAGAGATTTCAGAGTTCCTATCCTGTCCACTGTGGGCTCCAAATACATTGGAACGGTCATATTCAGCTTCATCATATCGACACCGCTCGTATTGCCAGATACGCCACTTATCAATACCGAGGCATTGTGGTCCGAGAATGGCCCTTCAAAATTGGTCGGACATCGAGGTAAATGTATTGCTTGTTATTTATCCATGTTCCTTTGTTCACAAAAGTCAGGCTCGGGGCAGAACTTGTTACCCGGTACAAGATTACAAATTGGAGAAAATAGCATACAGGTGCGAAGCTATACTTAGAGTAACCTAGAGTGACCTAGTATCGGTACTGACAGGAACCTACAGTCCTATCTGTCGGCCGTGCAACTGGGAGCTTCTTATGTCGAGGTAAGTTTCTGGGCTTAAAAATAAAAGATACTGATGTTAATAATATTTCACAGCTTGGTAAGCTTGTAGTTCAAGAGACTGACAGATAGGCTAAGTTCGCAGATGTGCAATTGACCAAGGACCATATACCCGTTATCTATCACGACTTCCTCGTCTCTGAGACTGGAATTGACTCTCCGATGCATAATATCACTTACGACCAAGTACGTTTCAATCGTGATCATTGAACAACAGTCGGTTTAACGATCACAGTTCATGCATATCAACAACGAGCAGTCTGATCAGCGTCGGTCTGCTGTCCCCTGCAAAGCAGATACAGAATATCCCAAGACAACCCTGAGAAAGGGGTTGCGTACTCTTTCTGTCGATGCTAGTGACACTATCGAAACCAAAGCCTTTATGGCCAGAGTCAAGCAGACCCTCGACTACAAGTCTAGAGGATGCAAAGGCAACACAAGGGGCGATTTCATCCGCGACACATTCGTCACCTTCGAACAACTCTTGAGAAAGCTTCCTTCCGACATTGCGTTGAACATTGAAATCAGTTGGGTCACAAACTTCCAGATTATCAGAGGAAAAGAACTAAAAAGTCGCAGAATACCCCATGCTCTCGGAAGCTACAGTTGATTGGAACATGGACCCATTCTTCATCGAAGCCAATTTTTTTACCGATACCATTCTCCTATGCCTCTCGAAACACATCTCCACCCGAGCCGTTCTGTTATCCTCCTTCAGCCCCGAAATCTGCATCATGCTGGCCCGTAAGCAATCCCGCTGGCCAGTCGCCTTCTGCACCGATTCCTCCAATTGGCAAGCGAGTGACGTGCGTGCTACGAATCTGCAAGAGGCCGTAAATTTTGCAAAGAAATGGGAACTGGACGGTGTAGTGTTGTCAAGTGAGCCGTTTGTTCTTGCGCCACAGTTGGTGGGGTTCGTCAAAGGAAAGGGCATGGTTTGTGGGACTTATGGGGCATTCAACGATGAGGTTGATGGGTTCACCGTAAGTGTCCGTTGTCATACTCTCGTGAGGTCTTTGGTGTGTGGCGCTGACAATGTTGTGTTTAGATTCAGGCCACGACTGGGGTGGACATAATCATTGTCAACAATGTTCGATTGATCTCCGAGACGCTTGCTGGAATTGGGCACAAAGGAGAGGATACCTAGCGGTACGGAAGACGGACGATGCTACTTGCGCCTTGAATATATAGATTTCTTGTTTTAAGACGGGCTCCCTCTGGACGTTTGCTCTTCAGGTTTGTTTAGATGGAGACGATTTGCATGGAGTCGCATTCAGGACGATGATCACAATGGAAGGCAGAATCGCCGATTTGGATTCACTTATCTTCTAACGCTTTGTTTTAAGTCGTTGCGCCAGGCACGTGAGACTGCTCGGAGAAGGTTGGACAGTAGAGGTATCGGTGACGGTCCATAATAAAGCACTTCGGCTTGTGATAAGTGACTGCAGTTTTATGCACAAGATCAGCGTCAAGACTGTCATATCCTATCCGGATGGTTTAGCGTAATCCCTGATTATAAGTTGAGCATAGAGTAGTTACGAGAAACAACGAATCTCGTATTGAATACATAAACCAGGCAAAGCGGGCTGCTCATTCTCACAGTCACATAAAGCACAGCATCAGATAACCGATCGTCTTGGCAAGCAACGTGTCACTACGTACTGATATACACCAGCAGTAACCATGAAGATCGCCGGTGCGGCAGGATGGAAGCTCTACAAGACTACAGGCAGCTCGCGGTCATCCAGACACCGGTCCTTCAACCAGCCTTCTCCGCCGAGATCCATCATTGGACTCTTAACCTCTCTGTCCGGTGTTTCGATCACAGAGACTTGCTTCTCTTCAGACATGCTTTCGTACCGCAAGGTCCTGACGGACCTTTCAGCCCCGCGATCTTTACCAACTTCTGCAGGCATGGGTCGAGTGTTCCTTCGGAGGAACGACCGACCCGGGGGTGTCCCATTCACAACCAAGGACCGCCCTCGTAACCTGGTTTTGCACGCGATGCCTCGGCGATGGACCATATGTCTTTGTGGTAAGTTGTCTTTCTAGATTTTCCTGCGACTTATCTTGCGCTTCCATCGGCGGGTTCGCGTGATCGGTTCTGTTCGAGGGGTGGAAATGATATGCACAACCTCAAGACGTCAACACGAAGGCGTGCACGTTGCTGGATGTTGAGTTATAGTCGTCCGATGTGGCTGCTCTCTCGAGTTCTTAGTTTCGATACAACGACAGACGAGCAGCCGGTCGAAGCTCTATGGGATCTAAGTAGAGGCTGTTATCCAGACATGGCCGAGATTTGTTCACTTGAAGCAGTCGTCAACCCAATATATATATCTGTCCCTGCATAGCGAGCTCAAGAAAGGAGATTGGACTATGATGATAGTAATAATAATAATGATCATAATGATCATAATCATAATAAGAACAACACATACCTAAAGCAACGAAAATCCAACGGCCTAAGATGAGGACGGGCTTACTCCGATGTTCGCCTTGACCAAAGATTAGATCTTCTCGCATCTGCATTGATATTGATATTTTCCTCTTCTTAAACCCATCCATTCCATTGACCATTTCTGGACCACTAAAGCGGCCAGCCGCCAACGGCCGCGCGAGTCTGAGTGTCCCCTAGGTAGGTACCTTACTTTACGTGGTAACAGGTACATTGCCGCGACGGCCACAGAAGCGTTGGGAGATTGGAAATATGAATACCCTGGCACCGTGATACAAGCATCGAATACATGCTCGTCCAGCGGATCCTTGCAAACCCACGTCCATGGCTTCCATCTTCAACAAGACGACCGCCATGGCAGCTCCGCCTGAGAGCACACTCTACTACCTCACAGGCAGGCCTGCCTCAGATGCCTACGCCTGCATCACCCTTGGCAGCGCTCACATCAGACCTCGACCTTCTTGCCCCCAGGATCGACATCAATGCTGATCAGATCGAGATACTCGATGGACCAAAGGAGTTCTACGAGGAGCTAAGGAATAAGATAAAAAGGGCGAAGAGGAGGATATATCTCTCAACCCTCTATATTGGCAAGACAGAGAATGAACTCGTTTCAACTATACGGCACGCTTTGCGCCAAAATGGCCCGGAGCTCAGCGTCTCCATACTCACAGATGCACTACGGGGTACTCGAGAGGCCCCAAATACTTCGTGTGCGTCATTGCTGGCCTCCCTGGTCGATGAATTCCCAGACCGAGTCAAGGTCCATATGTACCACACGCCCAACCTGACGGGACTGCGCAAAGCGTTGATACCGAAGCGCATCAATGAGGGCTGGGGGCTGCAGCACATCAAGCTGTATGGGATTGACGATGAATTGATACTTTCCGGGGCGAATCTGTCGAGTGACTACTTTACAAACCGTCAGGATCGCTACCATGTCTTCAGCTCCAAGCGAGTCACTGACTACTTTGCACGCATCCACGACGCTGTCTGCAGCATCAGCTTTCTTCTACGACCGAGCGATAACCCTTCAAAATTCACTTTGGAATGGCCAACGTCCAACCCGGCTCCAAACCCCCTCGAGGCTCCGAAACAATATTTAAAAGCAGCGACCTCCCTCCTTCTCCCCTTCGTGAAACCGGCCTCGTCCCAGTCGCCTCCTGCAACCTCGACATCCGTCTATCCTGTTCTATGTCATCCACCAACAATCAACACAGAGCTCCCTGCATTTACGACCCTTCTTGCTCGACGTCCTAGGTCCTACACGTTTACCGCCGGCTACTTCAACCCCCACCCAGTAATCACGTCCTCGCTCTTGGCCGCCTCTTCCCTGCCTATCTCGGCGCCGGGCACCATCTTGACAGCATCGCCTTACGCCAACGGATTCTTTGGCTCCAAAGGCATTTCCGGGCTTCTGCCTGCAGCCTATACGCATCTCTCGCTCCGGTTTTTGGAGGCTGCACGCAGCGAGAACATCCAGCTGCGGGAATGGCAGCATGGCATTGTGGGGCAGCCGGACGGATGGACGTATCACGCCAAGGGGTTATGGGTCACACTGCAGGCGAACCCACAATGGGCCGCCGCTTCGAGCAACCCCAGTAAGACTTCACCGCACTCCAGTACCGACTCCAGGAACCCAAACTCTGGCGCCCCAGCCGGTCCGAGCGCGACTCTCGTCGGATCGTCCAACTACACCACGCGCAGTTACGGGCTGGACCTGGAAGCCGGCGCCATCGTGGTGACGAGGGACGAAGGACTGATGCGGAAACTGAAGAGGGAAGAGGAGCTGTTGCTGCGGCACACGAACGTTGTCACGCAGGCAGATCTCGAGACGGAGGAGAGGAGGGCGGGGTGGCGGGTCCGAGTCGCCATGTGGTTGGTGAAAGTGTTGGGAGGGGCGCTGTGAGGCCGTGTGGAAGGGACTGAGGGTCAGGAGTAGACATGCTCTGATTTGGATCAGGATGCAAGTGTGAAGATCTATCTGTTGAGATTGGGATGTCATCCTACTTCCTGTACATATCCGTATCAGAGCAGAGCAGAGATAGATAGCGCCGAACCGAACTTCTTCAACGGTCCATTGGCTCCTCGTCTACTTGTGCAAATGAAAAGCCTGCTCATGAGAAACCTTTCATCGCTTCTCTATCTTTTACGACCTACTCACAACCTGATCAAACAGAACACTCGGGAAGAAAGAGTAAGCGTCGACGTGCAAAAGTTTCATCCTTCCTCGAAAGCGATGATGCCGCTCCACCCTGCACTGAACCCCAACGAAGGGGCAGCTGCTAGGGTGGGCGCTCCCACAGGACAACGAAGGGATTGCTGTTATCATACAGTCAGGCGCAGTCAGCTATGGGGTGATTGTAATGGGAGTCTAAACTGGGCATTAAATGCTTGTTCCACGTTCCTGTGGAATTCCAAACACTATGCATGAAAAGCACCAAACGCCTACGCTATGCAAGGCTATACACCTCTAAACCATAAGCCCAAAAAAAAACCCTCCAACGCCTGCGCTCGAAATGCATAACCAGCCCGGCTCTATACCTCGCTATGTATGACCCCTAGACCTACTAGTCAAGACCCTCCCACGGCTTCTGGGGGCACCAATGTCCTTGCTCCAAGTTCCCGCCGCCCATCCCGCTGTCCACTCGGAGTCGCAGGGCTGCTCTTCGTCTGCCTCACCGCACCATCCTCTGGCTCGGGCGAACAGTCGCTCAAGTGTTCGTCGGCATCACTAGCGGCCTCGTTCCGGTGGTCTCCGGACGAGGGCAGCGACGTTGGCGTCGGAGGCTGGTATTCGATACTAGGGCTCTTCCGTCCATCATCGAGCTGCGACTCCTCGGATGGACTGCTGCGGTGTCTGAGGCCGCGGAACAGACCGTATCGGGAGGAAGGTCTGGTGGACGACGGACTGTTGGGCGGACTCTCGGAAGAGGCGGCGTAGCGCGACAAGTTCGCAGAAGACTTGTTGATGGCGTTCTGCACTACTGGTGGGAGCTCGAGGTAGGTGGCTTGGGAGCTGTGACGCGAGAAGATTATGAGGCCCAAACACAGTAGGATGAGACCGAATTGAACGATTGCCATCCGTTTCTGGAAGACGATTTCGTCTGCCAAGAGGCTGAGGCGGGCGCTGAGGGCGAAGACCTCATGTTGGGATTGTTCACGTTGAGATGAGAGCTCGAGTACAGTGGATTGCCAGATCTGATCGTACTGGTGACGAAAATCCCGGAGCTCGGTCAAAACGGTGGTATTCAGGGTTTCCAGAAAAGTAGTCGTTTTTGCTAATTGTCGCTTCTCGACCTTGGAGAAAGCGTCGCGCAGGATGCGGGATTGTTCCTCAATATATTGAAGTGAGAGTGTGGAGTTCGATTCGAGGAGCTGCAGGCGTTTGTGGACAGATTTGAAGAATGATTCTTGCGTAGTAGGATTAGGGTTGGGAGGTTGCGTGAGGGATGACTGAGCTCTCACGGTGGATGCTGAGGTCTGATTCGACGGTCTTGTTGGCTCTGACTTATTTTGGATCGTACTCTTGTCAGAGACAACTGAGAGCACAGTCTTTGCAGACTGTGGGGATTCGGTGATACTTTCGTTGATGGAAGAGGTCGGGCGAGAGGGTGTCTGAACCGCTACAGCAACCGATGACGCCTCAGGGATCCTTTCAGTCTGAGCGATGTGCACCGAGGCTGGTGAAGGAGGGACAGCATCATTCGGCTGGTTCCCAGCATTACAGACAGGCTGAATCTCATCTGGCGAAGCAGGCAAAAAAGCCATCTGCATAGACACGGAGAGATTGTAGCTCGTGAAGCCTGGCGACGACATTGGTTTGGGACTCGAAGACGACCTGATATCTGATTTGTTCAAAGAAGTGTTCAACGGCACATTGACCGAGCCTGCAGTTGTGGCACTTGAAGATACAGTCGACGTTGCATCAAATGCTTCCAAGGTTTCTTGATCCTTCTCTTGCAATGCATCAGCACTGACAACATCTACCGCCACCGAGTCTAGTAATTCTCCTTCTTCGACATCACCAGCTTCACTATCCGAATCGTCGTCGTTCCTAGATCCTTTAACATCATGATTGAATTCTTCCATCATCGTAGTACCGTGGACCCTCAGAAGGCTAACGGGACAGTAGTACTCGTTCCCAAAGTGCGTCAAGAATTCAATTCGTAGATACCTTGCCCAGATCAAAGGGTTCTCAACCAGAAAGGCTTGCACCTCTCGACTGTTCCTTGCCTCAAAGGTTCCTAGCTCCCTCCACTTGTCGAGCTTCACAGGATATCGATCCGATACACTGACGCGGAACGTCCGGAACATCGAGCTGAAAAACTCGAAGTTCGCCAGCACCACGGTATCGATAAGGATATCATCGCAGAGTTCGACGATGAAGAACTTGTTCTTCGCAGAACAGATGTTGAGCATGTAGCTGTCTTTGTTTTCCACCAGGACAGCAGTGGAACCCTTGCACTCTGGATTTGTTTTCAAAACCGTGGAGGCGCAGTCAAAAGATGCGTAATTGGATCTCTCCTTACAAGTCTTTCCAGCATCCTTCCCTCTCTTACGAGGGCCTGATAGCTCGTCCGCTGACTTTCCTTCACCGCGCTCGTCCTTCGCATTTTGACCAGTGCCGTGATTTGGCGGAGACGGCGTGGGTGGTGGGTTACCTGGGTCGACGAAGCCGCCAAAATCTATCTCAATCTCTGTGTCTTCGCCCAAAGAGTCCAACGCGTTATTGAGACCTCCAGGCCTCCGTCTTGGGTCGGCGCCCGATCCAGCCTTTGCGCCCAAATGTTCTGCAGATTGCCCGGCTTTGGCTAGATTCTGTCTCTTCCATTCTTCAAACGAGAGAAAGTTGGCATTGTCGAGAGGCGAATCAGAATCAGCCTCCTGCTCGACTTGGATAGTTGTCTCAGCTTGCTTCTTTATTTCGGACGCCGGCGATGATAAAGCGGTACCTTGCTCATCGCTCGTTTCAGTGGGTGCGCTTGCAGAGAAGATGGACGGGTCAGAGGGTTCTGGCTGCGGGCTGCCTTGCACTTCATGTACTGACGCGGTTGAGCTTTGTGTACTTGAAGGCGCATCCACGGAAGGGTGCGATGTAGAGAGAATCTCATTCGCGGACGCCTCGTGGGCATTGGGCATACTCGCCCAGCTGCTTGTCAAGCATTGCTGTGGCAGAGTCTGGGTGATGTAGTTGATACTTCGAGAAGGACATGTCGATGGGCCAGATATAGAGGTCGTAGTAGCGTTTGAAGTGATGGTGGAACTCACTTGGATCCGTGAGGCGGAAGCTGGGATGACGAGCAGTAGCAATGCTGCTGCTGTGAAAGCATGCCCGCATAATCTGGACATGTTTTATTCATTTTGACTGCACCTTTAAATTAGCGGCGAATGTTAGGAGGTTAGTAAGGTAGCTTTCAGATGTACGGAGTACATGCTGCATTGCTCAGTGGACAGTGGCGTTGGAATGAATAGCATGTGGACATCTGGCAACCAAACACTACTCGAAGAGGCGCCGTGGCGCCTCACAAAGCCCGGAGCCCCCACGCCACAAGGCTAGAGTACGGTTCCCCCGGGTTTCAACCGAAGCCAAACCTTAAGATAGGTCCGCTTTTCACTCAATCTTCACAGTAGCCATCGAGTATGCCAATTATGGCCAGCCAGATGGTTCAGATCTTGGAATGGGGGAGGTTCCATCCCAACAATCAATTAAATCTACCTGCTGTCGATCCAGGCGAATGGGCGTACGCAGCAGCTACTCTGACTGATTGGATCTTGGGATACCTCCCGTCGCTTCTCCGCTATCCGATGGCCATGTCAGCCCAAGCCAAGCCAAAGAAGCTGGAGCTGCAGTTTCCCGGGTTCAATGCAGCAGATATCGAAGTGCACATGGAATGAAGGATTCACCATCCAGACCGCCGCACTCATATCAATGCAGCCAACGGCATCCATCTCTTTTCCTATCACTTTTCGTTATGCTTTTCAACTGAAAGAATGCGTTCGAACCGCAGATTTCGAGTCGATCACAAACCCATTCAGTGATCAGCCAACAGCGCGCAACTTTAATCCGTTGCTGGGAAAGCCATGGCTTGTTCATATACCCTTTCTTTCACTGCGAAGCTACGGGTCTTGGCTTGTCCGGCCCACTGAAGAGGAATTTGGAGGAAAGCATGCAATGTACTGCTCTCAAGTAGCCTTGACTGAGTCCTTTGCTGCCCACGTTGAGAGACTAATGAGGAATGCACTCAACTTTGTGGAGGTGTCCACGGGCCCGAAACAAGGAAAAGGCGCGGTGGAGTCTTTGCTGGCGCAATCTAAGTAATGGTGAATCGTTCGAAAGGCATTGCCCTCCCGAACACTGATAGACCTCTCCTTCCCTCCTCTCCTTTCTATTCTCACCTGATCCTACATCGTTCTATCTGTCACCATATTTGTATCCTCCTCTGCTGCTGCTTCCCGTCGTATCTCCACTGTCTCGTTGCTGCTTTTTGCATCCTTGCTTCTGTCTTCAGTCATAACGGACCAGGCTTCTGTATCGAGTACTTCAAGCTGACCGAACGCAATGCTGAGGACACGAGGAGCCGAGACGGTCAATGGCCAAGCGGCAGGACGAAGTCGCCGAGCTGGTCAGGAGAAATTGCGGAAGAAGAAGCCCAGGCCTCGCACAGAACTCTGGAAATTCGATTTGTCCCACACATGGGCGGGTCTCCAAATCTTAGCATCGACCATCTCCTTTGGTGCATTTGCGGGCCTAGTCGCATGTTGATTAGGTTGGACGGCCATTGCCCACATGTATTCACACATCCCTTTGACGATCCTGATACGTCTTGGTTAGCTCTTCAACAAGGTTTCAGTAGGCTGGTTGTCATCTTAACCACAGTTATCGGAGGAGTGGCCCTGATGGCAACCTTGACTGCTGCTTGGAGCCAAAGCAGATGGGTATGGTTCGGCAAGGCTTCGATAACACCTGTTCACACCCCAAAGCTTGAAGGACTTGACAAGTTCGACCAAGCTTGCAAAAACTAATGGGGTGGCTCGACATCTTGATGGAACATGGAATGCAAGGATCTTGTCTATATCGGCGCCTGTTTGATAATGATGACCTTGTTGTTTGCCGTATTTGCGCAACAGATACTTGGCCTCGGAGATCGTCTCGAGCCGACCATTCCCCGGGGCATGGTCCATATACCCAAAAAAGGGGTAAATACCGCTCTTCCTCAGCGTTGGGCTAACCTCCAACCCGCACAGTCGCCTTCGACGCCCTCGCGGCCTTTCTCGTCCTGACCTTCCTCACCCGGGGCGAGGGGTCTGCGTGGAATCTGGTTCCGCTAGCACGGACCTGCGTGGAGGACGAAGGAACCAAAGCTGCTTTCGGCCACCGGCGACAGGTTTGGGAAGGTGGTGGAGTTGCAATTTTTGACGTTCAGTCTTCTATCAAATTTCTACCAACCCTTGGCGCCTGCATTGGAGAATGAGAAGTCGTACGATAGCATCTGCCTTCCTAACGAAACTGCTGAGGGAGCTCCCCGATTTCTACTTTTTGGATCAAGGCGAGCGATCTATGCAACACCTGAGAGTCTGTAATTACGCGATTACTTTATTGTAGAAGTATATTTAGCGACCGATTGAGCCCACCTCCTTCTATCTATGCGTTGCCGAGAGCAGGTTTCCAGGAAACGCCGCCCGCTATGCACAACGAAGCACCGAGCAAGTAGAGAGGTATAAAGCACGTATATATACAGACAAAAATCAAAATAATGATATTCTCAAACATCAACCAGCTTCTCCTTCCTGGCCGCCTTGTTGGCCCCTTCGGTCAAGGCCTCCAGATCACCGCTCATCTCGCACATGCCCCGGAAGATGCCCCCTTCCCTGGAGATCAGCTCCCAAGGGGCGTCGTACTCGATGACTTTCCCTTTGTCCAGGACGAGGACTTTGTCGTAATCGATGATGGTCTGCAGACGATGGGCGATGGTGAGGATCGTGCTTTCCTTGACGTCACGCAGAGTGTCTTGGATCTTGCCGTCGGTGGCGTAGTCGATCGATGCGGTCGCCTCGTCCATCAGGAGGACACGTGGCGCTTTGAGGAGGGCACGTGCGAGACAGAGCAGTTGACGTTGACCTTGTGACAGGTTGGAACCGGACTCGGAGATGGGCGAGGACAGGTTGGTGAAGATGTTGGCGTTCTTCCGAGTATTTGTCACTTTCTTTGCGAGGCCATTGTCATGGTCAACAGCCGAGTCGTTCCCGGAAGACGGTCGAGAGTCCGCTGCATCAGGCTGCTCAGGCGCAATAAGACTTGCCGAGGATGATCCAGCAGCCGGGGTCGCGTCCCCTATCAGCTGCACTCGGCGTAGAATAGCGAAGATTTCCTCATCGGTAAAGAGACTGAAAGGGTCGAGGTTGCTTCGGACTGTGCCGGTAAATAGTGTTGGGTCTTGCGGTACGATGGTTATTGCTTCTCGTAAGTCCTGAAGGCCGATCAGACCAATATCCACGTCGTCGATGACGATCTTCCCCTCTACTGCCTCCAAGCCTCGAAACAGTGCTAGAGCAAGAGAGCTCTTTCCAGCCCCAGTTCTCCCAACGATACCTACCCTTTCCCCGGGTTGAACGCTGAAAGTGAGGTCCTTGAGTACGGGCTCCAGATCAGGGCGGTATCTCGTCGTGTAGTTCATGAATTGAATAGCCCCTTGGCTAGGCCAATTTCCTGCCGGGCGAGCTTCATCAATTATTGCCCTGGCTTCCTGTTCGACTTCGATGTACTCCTTCACACGTTCCACGGAATTCATGTTTTGTTCATTCATTGAGTACAGCCGGACTAGCCAGAGGACATTCTCAGTAAACATGACAGCATAAGTCAAAGATAGACCTGCGGAGCCAGGATCGATAGTTCCTATTCTCAGTATAACGAAGACGCCGGCGAAGAATGCTACCAGGGCACCAGTAAAGTCCACGCGTAATGCGAGCCAGCGGTTAGCAGCCCAAAGGTAGATGAATGGTCTATTGTGGGTGTCGACACGAGTTTGGTTATCTCGGATGAAGCGCCTCTCATCTCCATACGCTCGAATCGTGACAATGCCGCTCAGTGTCTCCCCAAACTGCTGGTAGAGAGGACTTCGCTGGACTGACTCCAGCCGTTTCAGGTCTCGAGAAGATCTCAAGTAGAACTGGCCGATGGCGAAATAAATAATGGTGATGAAAAAGCCAGCGATGAGGAAGCCAGGGGTAATAACGGAAATAAGAACAACGATGCTGATCATTGAGAACAGGCAGCCAAGCACACCAACGGCAACGGGGGCGACGTCCTGATCTATGGCCTCTATGTCTTTCGAGAACCTGTTCATGAGCTGACCTAGAGGTGTAGTGTCAAAGAATTGCAATTTTGCTCTTGACACTGACTCAGGTAGGCGGGTATGGAGTTTCCTTGATGCTCTCAAAGAACCCCAGAAGATGTAGCCTTCTCGTACCAGAGATATAAAGATGTAGAAGGCTGAGAACAATGCGTATATAATCAAATAATGCCATGCATCGATCTCGTCATCCGAAGAAGCCATGATTCCCATGAACGAGGGAAGACGGCTGGTGATAATAAGGTCCACTTGAGTCGCTCTCAAGCCCACATTTTGACTACTCTCGGTGTACCGATTGGCCCATGTTCGAATCCATACGTTGCACGCCACTGAAGCTAATTGCTGCAATCCGAAAGCGACAAAAGCTAGCAACCAGTAATGCCATGGACCCATAGCCGTAAAGTACATTTTGATGACCTTGACGTTGACACTGCCTGTGGCTTTAGCTTCGGTCCTGGTGTTGGCGTTTCCGTCCTTGCTCTTCGATTTAGACTCCGGTTCCTTTGCTGCTCCATTCACGTGACCATTCGCTCCCCGCATGTGATCATCGGCATCTTTCCTCGCCTTTGCGTCAAGATCAAGCGCTGATAAATCTCTAGATTGTATCTGCGAGCCGCCTTTCGAGCCCGGTCTGGATTTGGAAAATTCGTCTCCAAAAGCTCCCGAAGCTAGTACCTCATCAGGCGATCCTTGCGCAGATACTTTCCCATTCAGCAAGGCCACAATATATTGGGATCGTGGCACGCAAAGCGTGATATTATGAGTAACGAGTATACAAGTCCGCCCGAGCATCAGCGGACCCATGATGCAGTGCTCAAATATATGCTTAGCAGTGTGAGAGTCAACAGCACTCAGGCAGTCATCCAAAAGCACATGCCTTGAGTTGCAATAAAGTGCCCTTGCTAAGGAGATTCGTTGTTTCTGCCCTCCGGACAGAGTTATGCCTTTCTCTCCGACCAGGGTGGAGTCGCCATTGTCAAGGATCTCAAGGTCTCTCTCTAACGCACATGCTGCGATGACGGACTTATAACGCGATTCATCAAGCGGTGCAGCGAATATGATATTCTGCTTGATGGTGTCGTTAGCAAGCCATGCCTGCTGAGCACAGTATGCGATGCTCTCGGTAAGGTGGGTTTCTGGATCCTCTCTGAGCGTCTCCCGGCTCTGCCCGCCTGGAAGGAACACGGAACCTTCGATGAGCGTCATCTCCCCGAGCAAAGCCATCAAGAGAGATGTCTTGCCTGATCCAGTAGGTCCAATGATGATATTGAGGCGTCCTATCAAAAAGCGAATATCCATATCAATCATACGGAAAGCGGTTTGCCCATCTGCTTTCTGAGCGTCTTTTCCTCCCCAGGTCAGTGTTGCGTTGTCAAAGCCGATAATTGGATCTCCATTTTCATCTTTGCGTCCTTGAAGAAGCTGCTCGTATTTCTCTGTTTCATCCTCGTTCAAGAATTCCTCTACCCGATCAACGGATACTTTGGACTCCTGCACATGAGCTATCATGTCTGCTAATTGATCAAGTGGGTAGCGGAGGATACCGAAAAGCGAAAGCGCAGTGAAAGCCACGGACGGTATCAGAGGTCTTTTTTCAACCACTGTATATAGCAAGAAGGAGAAGAACGTAATTAGTAATGGCACCCCAAACCACACAGTGGCAGCAAAAGTCCAAAGAAAGTACTTATTCCGAAGAGCCCGCAACTCTACCGCCCGCTTTTCACCCACAATCTGACTGAAGCGTTGTTCCCAGGCGAAGTACTTGATGATTCGGATATTCTGAAGGATCTCGTTTGTCGTGTGTATGCGCACATCGGTTGCAGCCATGACCTTCTTTTGTACTTTGGTGAACTGCTTGGCGATGAAGAGATTAAGCGGCATGGCCAGAAACATCATGATAACACTAGCCAGAGCACTCCATCCCAAGATGCGATAAAGAAGCACAATACATAGGATCAACTGCACAGGAGTGCTACCCCAGAGAAAGTGCAAATAAGCACTGATCTCGCTTACTTTGAAAGAGTCGACAGCCATGAGGTTTATAATTGTCCCAACATTGACTTGTGAATCGGTAGAGTCTGGTGCAGGCTTGGTGTCGGCTTGACTTTTCTTTTTCGAGCCTCCTTTTTTCTGACCACTCGCATGCGGGGATTGGGATGGGCTGCCTTTTGAGTTATGGCGGTTAAGATCTTCCACTTTTTCCGAACTTTTCCCTTCTCCCAAGACCGTGTCTGTTCCGGCAGCTGCCTTTCGTCTCAGTGCCTTGGCGTAAATTTCTCCGACTATCACAGCACGCAGCCGAATACAGATTCTCCTTCCCAGCCACAGTGCTTGACCGTCAGTGATAGCTTTTACGCATGACGACACTGCCAACAAGATCATGTAAAACCATGCAGCATTGACAGGTGTGCCTGCAGGGTCCTCGACATACTCCAGAAACGCCTTTAAGAGAAGGGTTGGAGCGAAGGTGAAAAGACCGGAGATCATTGCCCAGGCTGCCTGGAGTAGAAGATCACGCTTGAAGTATTTCAGCAAGTGCCATGCCAAATTTGAAGTCTTTTTGAACTGTCTAAAGTCTGCGATCACTGCAGCTGCTTTGTCTTTGGCGGCAAGATTCCATACATCTGAAAGCTCAAAGGTCTTCCGGTATCCCTGCCAAACGATAGCATCTACCCAGCCAAAAGTAGCAATCGAGAGAAGGTTGGCTAGAGGCTCGCGAGACGGTTCGAGGTCATCTTCATACTCTAGCGCCACCACCTTGTTCCCTTTCCGAGAGATTACAGCTATAATGGCAAGTAGAGTGGCCGTAACAAAGTCGGCAATCATCAAGCCTTGGGCCTTGTGTGACCGAGGATGTATAATTTCGGAGCGAAATAGCAGGACAACTAGAATCCATTGTACGATATAAAGAAAAGCCGTGTGGTACCAAAGGTTGGGGATTCGAGACGGTGTCTTTGCTGTAGTCAGTAGCCTGATTGACACCAGGACAAAGATGTACGCCCATATGGTAACCCCCGCGATGGTAGCAACCGTGGCTTTGTGGCCCCAGGCCTCTGTTACAAAGGCCGCCAGATTGATACCCAGCGCTGCTGCAACGGCCAATATCTCGATCACGACCACCCAGACCTGGCCACGAGGTTTGTTGACTTCGACCAGGGATTCCTTGGTCGGGACTTTCGTTAGGTGTAACGCCAACCTATCGCTATCATCGTCATCGTCGAGATGCAGATGCTGCACCTCTTCTGGACCCTCTGGTTCATCCCTGTAGCGACCATTGCCTTCGAAGGGGATGTACGACGGCTTCACCGGTGCGAAACCGTTTTTCTGTTTTAATTTTGCGGTCCTCTGTATAGATTGTATTAGGAGGTAGAGTAGAGATATGCCGGAGGCTAGGAGAGGCAAAAGGACTTGAAGGTAGCTACTCGAAGTTAGCGATGCGACAGATGCATGCTATTCAAAGCATTGTGACACAAACTCTCTCTGGAAACAGACTGAGAAATCGTCCCCACTCCACACTGGCCCGCCACACTCCCCGAACATGGTGGATGGCATTCGAAGCTGACTGTCAGACGCCGAGTGGATATAGGTGATGCATTGTTATATAGGTCGCAGAGGAAGAGGGGGAAGTTTGGAGAAGTACCATTATTATTATTATTATAAAATATGCAATCGGCTCTAAAGTAATGTTCTCTTATCTGCTACGGTGTAACATTTTGAGGACTCAAGGTACATTACCTACTTTAAAGGGCACGGCGTTAGTCACCGTTTTCTCCGTAATTAGCTCATCCAAGCTTTACCTTGATGAGATTAGTGCATCCTGCTAGCTCTCTGCCTTTTTACCTTCAATCGCCAAAATCTTCCGTGAATAACAGCCTTACGAGTTTTGCATATAAAATACTGTTCCAATGGCGAAAAACATCATCAACGACCAATGAAACAAGAGCTTTATCGATTACTCATATCACTCCTTACAGTAATATCGGTCAATGATAGGACGGGACAAAACCCCACAAAGATAAAACCCCACAAATAGGACAGAAAAAATTATGTGAAATTGAGAAGTGGGGTTACGTGATAAGGTAGGTAGGGTGAGGACACGGACACCAATATACTACCTTACCTCCTTACCCTGCGACATCTGATGTCCTCGCTCTGTTAAGTACTGTACTGTACTGTACCCTTATTTACGGGGTTCTTACCTATTAATCAAAGCTAGTAGATTGAAAGATTACGAGTACGGCCTAGGCACGGGAATAAATGTCTTAGAGAGTGGACTGTCCGGATAAAGTAGTCAATTCCCTACATCAAAGAGCTTACGACGATATAAAGGAGACTCCAGCGAATTGAACCTGGTCCACGCAGAACAATAATATCCGCCGACGATTCGAAAAGAACAAGGCTATTCCATAGCCACAGAAATGGCTCTGCACGTCGGGGCGCCACCAATGTTCTTTCTCTTAAGCGACCTTGCCCATCCCCGCCGCTGGTATTCTTCCAAAAACCCTCTTTTTTTGGTGCAATGAGCAAGCTGCAAACCATCTCGTGTCTTATATCCCGTCAAAGTAACTCTGCAGTGACCTTTTCTCCATACAATTTCACGTCCATGAGTTAATAGGCAGCGTCGCTTTCGCTTTGCTGCCCTCCCTTCATCTGGTACGCAAGATTCCAACCGTGAGGGATTCCACAAGGCAGGAGACAGCGACAACGGCCGCAATAATGATACCTGCAATGGCACCGCAGGCCAGACTTGAGGATGATTATGAGAGCCTTTAGGGGTACTCGACACGGTGTTCATGGTCGTGGCATCGCACGTGATCTGCAGCCAAAGGGCGGTCTATGCGTGTGGACATTTTGGGGTAGATTTTTCAGAATGTAATCGGTAAGGCCGAGAGTATCCACGGTTGATCGGCTATGGGTATCAGCCAAACATGCATGCCAGGTTTATTGTCACAACGAGTCCATCCTATCATTTATTGTCGTTATACGTTTGCGGCTCGGTGACAATGTAACGATCAGATGCAGGTCGGGAAATGCGTAAAGGAAAAAACGCGGTCCTCTCTCATTATTCTCTTTTGTTCTTATTATTTTACTTAGGTAAGTATCATCATGGAGGCGCTCTCAGTCCAACGATCCAGAGAGCACGAGAGAGTACAAGGAGAGAGCATTGTTGAGGATGACAAGTCCACTCAACGGGATCCAGATTCGTCCACCGCAAATCTTCTGGTGCCTTCACGACCTCAGTCTCAGCACTATTTTTCTCATGACAGCCAAGCTCAGGACTTGCAACAGACTCATGCGCCACTTCTATGGCGATTCTTCTGGTGGCTTCTCACGATAACCCTCTGCGCTTTGATTTTTGCAATGATCAAGATCTACACAAGCCTGCAAAATTTTACGTCGGTGCAAAAGCATACATTTAATACCATCACTACAGCCTTGCTCTTAGCTTTGGGTCTTAAATTTTTTGTAAATGATCACGCTTATGATAACGAAATGAGTGGAGGCTAATCGATCTATGGCTACTCAGGAAGCACTCAAATCTCTAGCTAAAGGATCGCGATCGAGATGACTAAATCGAACATCGAGAACCTGACTGATGTGGTCATGCTTGGATGGGCATCTCTCATACAGCCTCGTACGAGACCTTGGACGACGCTAATGTGCACTGCATGGGTCAGGAATTCTTCCGTAAGTATTATCGGTACATTTCTCCACTGCTTTTTCTGGAGTCTTTGCTTGCGTAGTCGTCTGCTATATTTTCTTTGGGATAGCTTCTCACTCCATACTCGCTAATGAACGTCCTAGATTATCATCAACGTTGTGAGCATGTCCTTCCCTTTGGGTGCCGAGTTAGCTTAACGAGGTTCATTCACAAGCTTGCGCAAATCTCAGTCGCAATGATCAGCCTGACGTACACCGTCGTGGATGGCACGAGCTGGAACGATACGTACACGAGGCCCTGCGTCTCCAACGCAGCAAATCTGACATGCTACTCTTTCCTTCCTCATAGTGACTGTGCTGGAGATGTACCTAGCCAAGCTTGGGCCCATGCAAATGGAGACATAGCTTTGGCATTCCCTTCCGGCGCCTACAAGGATACCTCACAAATACTGAATTCCCAAATCAACAATCGCTACTATTGCCGACGGACCCGGTTACAACAGGAATTTGCATATCGCTTCAACGAGTACAATCATGACGATGAGCAGGGGTCCTATCCACATTTCAGGAACCGGACCATCACAGCCTCCGCTGGCCACTGCTTCAAGTACACCATGGTCGGCGAGCCTCTTTTTATATCGGATGGGAACACGGACTACGAGTACACCAATGGTACTTATCATGGCAACATCACCGTTCCAGGTCAAACTCGTGCTTGGGATGGTACTACTTATATCTACCAGGGCAATGATACCCCACAGAAAACGGTTACATCTGCGTGCGGCCCTCGGTGTATATGGGTATGGGCCCACAGATCTCGCGGCCATGGCGAGCCATCTACCTTTTTCAAATATCCCATCACAGTGAACCCTGTCAGCAACGCAACGAACGAGACGCAAAAGATTCCGGACGGCATGGCCAGTCTTGCTGCTGCGTCAATTGCCCTGCAAGATCGCCCCTCATACCAAAACAGTTGGAGTCAATACCAACTTTATCCATTTTGGTACTTGAGAGCCCCCATCAACATCCTAGGGGCGAGAACGAGACGCTGATTCTCCCTTCCAGGCTCCATTGGGAAACCCACTTTGAACAGCCCGACGAGATCGGCGCGGACATGGCCGAGTTCGCAATTGGATCCATCTCCACGATGGCAGAGAGGAATCCTCAAATCCCAGTCAATGGTTCGGTACCTTACCTTGGTAGCCATCTCGATGCGGAGTGAAAATATCTTATACCATTACTCGCCGGCATTTGTGGCACCCACCTGGCGCTCTTCTTGTTGAATATCTACGCCACCTAGATAGTCTCCTATCCATCTATCCGTAAAAGCATCCCATGGAAAGAGTTCTTACCATCTCGATCAACACAGTCGGGATCCAAGTCTTCTTGCAGAAGTCAGTTGACTATGTCACTGGAACTTTTAGTGGCCGCATGATGGAGGCTGACAGCGTCTTAACATTTTTCATCTGCCCTCCAGCAGAGGCCAGACGGAATGGAGTCCTACCTTGTGAATCCTTCCGGTCTGCCACAGCATCATCATCCGGTAGTATCCGCATCGCTATGTCGTGGTACTTTCTTTTGATGCGAAGTAAATTTTCATGAGACGCTATTAATATGTTTTCTAATGATAGCATCTTTATACAGTACTGAGGTTTGCACGTAAAGTCTGGACTCTTTTGAAATACGCACGCTGCCTCGGCTCCCAGCAATCCTCGGAAAGTAGGGTTAGGGTTAAAATTAGCGCTGTCCAGGACTTTGCGTGCCTCGCGTGCGGACCTCCAGTATTGCAAAATGTTGATAGATGATTACCTTACTTGTAAATTTTGTATAGTCGTTACTGTAGCCAGGTTATTAATTTTTTATACCTTGTGCGTGAGCAACCATCACACTTGTCTTACTTCGCAGACGTTCTAAACATTGTGATGGTAAGCTTTCGGCTCTGGGTAACTGCGCATTCCTGGGCATCCTACTCTAATCCATCTCTCCAATGACGGTATGATATAAAATCATAGGTAGCATTCAAAATATACGCAGCTTGATCTTCGGGACCTTCTCACTTTCAAACCATTTCGGGTCCTCATTCGTTATGCCCAAAAGCGCTGGTGTAGAGGGGCAAGCAAGCCAAAAGAGACCCCACCTTCCTAACAAGCAAGCGCCTTCAGGCCAATGGAAGGCCGTTGATCGCGCATCTCCATGCACGCCATTCGTCTAAGTGAAGGCTTATGAGCATTAAGCAATCATATCCCTTAATTAACGGTCCAAATGCAAGCCAAAGGCTAGGCAGTGGCACCAAAATCATACCTAGGTTATAGGTGCATCAGTCCAATCTCCCGTGGGGACGCTTATTGGTTCTGTGTTTCAGCTATGGCGTCCTGTCGAGGGAACGAAAGTCGCAAAGGCTCCATCTTTCTGACCGAGAGAACAGATCCCTTTGACTGACAATACTGCCTGTACTTATAGTCGACTGTCGAAGGCCGAGATTGCAATTGAAGTGCTCTTTTCGTCGCTCTTGCCCTTTGTATTCTCTGCTTGCAGACAGCTTCCGATAATGGCAACAACAACAATAACAACAATAACGAAATTAAAACAAGATACAATCGCCGTTGAACCAAAGCTAGGGACTATCGATGTTTGTACAATTGGTCAACAGGGAATTTTAAACAAGGATATTTGCTGATGGTGGCCTCTCAGTATCCTGATTCCGGCTATGGGGACGAAGTGTACGTTCAATCGAGCAGCTCTAAAACCTTGCTCTGATAAGTGATGTTGACAAAGTAACCTCGATCGTAGATCGAGTTTCACCACATCGCTATCACCCAGCGTGACAGAGTACAAATTTGAGAACAATCGCAGATACCATGCCTACAAAGAAGGCAGTGCGTCGTGCCTCTCCGGCTTTGAGACCACCCCCTCCACACTTCTAACATAAGGCATAGGCTATCCTTACCCCAACGATGAGGTACTTCGAGAATGGTAGGAGAATCAGACAATAGCATTGACCTCGACAACAGAAGGAGAGTGATCGCTTAGACATCGTGCACCACTTGACAGCGGTTAGCCTGGGAGGAAAGTTGAATCTAGCTCCTTTCCCCTCAAAACCAGAATGGCGTATACTCGACATTGGCACGGGGACGGGAATATGGGCAATGGAGATGGGTGAGGCTCTCTCAGACTCCGTCCGAAACACTGATGGCTCCTACACATAAACGGATTACTGACAGCATGGCAACAGGAGATAAATACCCAACTGCTGAGGTATAAATCCTTAGCGTGAAGACAACTTGGTTCACGGCTGAGCACACAGATACTGGGCAATGATCTGAGCGCAATTCAACCCCGATGGTAAGTCTCCAGTCCTATGCATGCATTATAGCACCCTGAGAATTTCCAGTCGGGTGCATAGTATGTTACGCTTTATCATTATCCTCTAATTACTACATTGTTGGTGGTGAATGTTTATATCTACGGAATACCATCCTCAAACATTCAAATACATACTTTTTGATATTGCTTTCTATTAGAATACTAGAACCTACGAACTACTGGCTGCCATCTCCTTGACTGCACAAATACCATGAACTCCAAAGCGCTTCTTTAGCTCAAACCATGAGATCCTCTCCTTATACCTCGCTGCTGTTGCCATCTTTCTGATTTTCCTCGCATACGATGTCCTTTTCCATCCCTCCGGTTTCGTGTTTAAAACTAATGCCGCTCGCTTCATAGGGTACCGCCTAATGTACGCTTTCAAGTCGACGACGTGGAATCCGAGTGGACATACAATAAGGATTTTGACTACATCCACTGCCGGTTCATGGGCAATGCAATCTACGACTGGCCTCGTTTAATCAGTCGATGCTATGAGTAGGTCACTCTTCCGCCCATTTCCAAAATCACTCACGGCAGCATCAAGAGCAACAAAGACGATGAAGCTCCCGTGGGGTCTAGTCCAAAGCAGGAGCTCAATCAGAAAAATGATCCATCAATTAACATTTCATCAGGCATACCACACCAGGCGGCTGGATCGAATGCATAGATTTCGATCTGGAGTGGAACTCACTAGACGGTTCCCTCCGCCCCGATTCCGCTTGCAAACGCTTCAACAGCCTCTTCCTCAAAGCCTCCCGAGACAGCGGCTTGGAGCCTTGTCCCGGACCCCTACTCGAAGGCTGGCTGAGAGACGCCGGCTTCACAGACGTCGCGGCCGTGAGGCACGTCTGGCCAGTGGGGCCCTGGCCCGCCGCCAGGCATCTGGTAAGGAGTTATCATCTCAACTCTCAAACGGACTTGACTACTACTGCATCATTCCACGCAAACTTGCTGATCCGGGGGCATCATTACTAGAAAGAAGTCGGCCGGTGGAACTACCTCCAGATCATGGAGGGTCTCGAAGCCTTCACGTATGCGCTCTTCACGCGCGTGCTCGGCTACTCGCGGCGGGAGGTCGATGTCGTGTGCGCGAAGATCAGGAACGAGATGAGGAATCCGAATATGCACGCTTATTTCGAACTGTGAGGCTTACTGGTCCTTCCCTATGTAAGATTGGGTGGGGACTGATCACTCTTTGCAGGTATGTCGTTTATGGGAGGAAACCCTAGGACCAATGAGTGAGTGAGTGGGGGGCGCATTGTCAGCACATGGTTGTCAGGGCAGCTAGGTTCATTTGGCGAGGGCAGCGTTGCGGCAGATGTTTATTCTTTCCGAGTCTGTTTAGCGACCTCACCCTTAGCGAGCAATCCCATTGGAGACAGTTTCGAATGCAACTATGATTTGGGCCATTCCCCCTTTCAAACGCCTACCACTATGCAAGCTGTCCAACTCCTAATGAAAGCACACGCATTCCGTCATGCCTCCGGCATCTTGTCTGTCCATCCTTTGCTGCAGCCGTTCAAATAATGTCCCATGCTTTGGTTGGTATCAACAAAGTACAGCCAAGCATAAATGCTCCGCTATGCATGCCCCATGCTCGAATGCAAACCACCTCTACCCTCTCCCATCTCCCCTTTCCTGGCCATCATCCGCAAACGATGCTACAAACCGCCGTCCTCGCCCCCGTTCGACTTGGCCGCTTCGGTCTTCTTGGACGCTTCCATCTTCGCAAAGAGTGATTGCGGCTTCGCTCTGTATCGATGGCCACATTGGTCAGCGAGTCATTCATTCATTCGTTCATTCATTGATCTTCGATGCATGATAGAGGCTTAATTGAGTCAAACAGAGAGAGAGAGAGAGAAGGAGAGAGAAAAACGGCATCAATAAACTCACTTCCCGAACTGCTTGCTCTTGTACGCCGACAGCTTGGCCGTGCACGGACTCATGATCGTGTCGGATGGCGAGACGTAGATTTGCTTCGCCCTGTTCGTTTGCGAAAGAGTGTTCGTTAGCTAGCTGTCATTGCTTCTCGTCTCCTCCCCCTCCCCCCTTCGCCACGTAGGTACGTCCCGGATAGACGATTGGGGAGGAAAGGGCATGACTCGACTCGACTCACTTGTCCTCTTCCAATCGGCTCTGCAGCACCTGGCGGTGGTATTCCATGCTCTTCGGCTTGTTGGGGCCCTCTTTGTCCGTCGTCGACGATGTCGTTGTCGTTGTCGTGGTGGTGGGGTTGTTGCTGTTGAAGGGTGATGCTTGTTCGGTTTTGGACTTTGTGGGCGAGGGGCTGGAGGTGTTGATGTCGCGGGAGGCGAGGGGTTGGGCGGGGGAGGTGGACATTTTTTGTGAGTGCTGGGTTTGGCTGTTGTGGGGGTGAGTGAGCTGGTGGGTGGAGAGGGTTTTGGGTGGTTGGTGTGGTGGAGGGGAATGAGAATGGTGTTTGTGGGTAAGTGGGTGGGTAGAGGGTGTCTGTGAGGATTTGGAGGAGTGTGGAGTGGCTGGGATCGAGGTGGAGGGTGAGGGTTGCGGTTTTGACTATTTACATAGGGCGGTTGTGAGGGGCAACCAGCTATTACGTCTAAAGACTCTGCTGTAACTGCAGTACTGAGAATGCTGCAGAATGATTTTTTAATTGAATGCGCTGAATTTATGCTGTATTTACATGATATACATCCAAAACATAATATCATCGGTGCCTTTTCCTCAGATCCTTCCCACATCTACAATTTCGACTTCTGCTGCACACCATTCTCCCTCAACAACCTCTCCCCCATCTGCTTCTGCCTATCCAATTTCTGCCTAATCTCTGCAGCTCTCTTGTTCTCATTCTTCCCCATCTGCTGTAGATGCACCTCATCAGGCCCATCCGCAATCCTCAACGTCCTAATCTGCGCCCACATATTTGCTAGCGGCGTATCCTGACACACACCTGCACCTCCGTAACTCTGAACAGCCCGATCGATGACCGTCAGTGCCATTTGGGGGACCATAACCTTAGCCTCCGCGATCTCTTTAAGAGCGTTCTTCGCGTCTTTCTCATCAATTTTCATGGCGGCATTAAGCACAATCAGGCGGGCGGCGTCGATCTCCAGGCGGGATTTGGCGATCCATTCAAGCATGACGCCTTGCTCGGCGAGCAACTTGCCAAATGGCTTCTTGGCAGGATCATTCACGCGAGCAACCATCCATTCCAAGGCTCTCTCTGCAGCGCCAATAGAGCGCATGGCGTGGTGAATGCGTCCCGGACCAAGGCGACCTTGGATGATTTCGAAGCCGCGCCCTTCGCCGAGGACCATATTGGAGGCAGGAACGCGGACGTTTTCGAAGGCGATTTGGGCGTGGCCGTGAGGAGCGTCGTCGTAACCGTAGACGGATAGGACCCGCTTGACGGTTACACCTTTGGTGGCAGCTGGGACAAGGATGACGGATTGCTGCTTGTATACGTTTGGATTTTTGGTATCACTTTTCCCCATGACTATGTAGATCTTGCATCGTGGGTCACCGGCGCCGCTGCTCCACCATTTCTGTGGCGTCGGTCAGCAAAGGCTGGCAGTTCCTCGGGAAGCTGCTACAGTACCGAGCCATTTAAGATGTAGTCACTGCCTTGCCTCGTCATAGACAATGTGATATTCGTAGCGTCGCTAGACGCAACATCTGGCTCCGTCATGAGGAAAGCCGATCTAATGTCGCCGTTCAACAGCGGAGTGAGCCATTGCTTCTTTTGAGCCTCGTTGCCGTATTTCGCCAGAACCTCCATGTTACCAGTATCCGGTGCTGCACAATTGGTAGCCTAGATAGCCTCTTAGTACCCAGGCTGATAATTCTGCAATAACAAAGTCGTACTTCAGAAGCAGTTCTACACCTTCCCATAAATTCTGCCATCAAGCCATATTCCAAATTCGAGAAGCCTGCTCCCTCCTTGAAGTGGTTTCTGGGCAGGAACAGGTTCCACAGCCCAGCTTTCTTCGCCTTGGCTTTTAGCTCGTCGATTATAGGTGGGTATGTGCTCCATCTCTTCTCGCCTTCCCCCAGCTGTGCGTGGAAGACGACGTCTGCGGGGACGCATTCTTCCTCGACAAATTTTTCCACCTGGTGAAGCTCAATCAGTGTTTGTTCGAATCGCAAGTGGCCTTGGATAGATGTACTAAGTTGAGAGTCTCCTTCGCGCGATCGCTGACAGCGCCTCGAGCAATGATGGGGATCTTCTCCGCAGCCGTTTGAGCCTTGCCGCTGCTGGCGAGCAAATTTTGGCTGAAGTCACTCTTCGACATGCTTGCTCACGAATTGAATTGCAAAGTGACTTGAAAACTTAAGGGGTATAGCCCATGAAGTTGAAAAGGGCTGCATACCATTGCCATACCGCGGCCGGAACACAACTCTACCCCACAAACGGTACAGTAACTACATTTGCCTCGGCATTGCCGACTCGTACTCGTACCTAAGGTAAGGTAGCTTCCACCCATCAAGCATCAAGCATCAAGCATCAAGCAATTCTTCGACCATCTCTCACGCAGCAGTCATGTACTTAGAACAGTCTCAACTATCAGTACTCGACCAGCTATCACGGACGTTAGATGTAACGTCCTCAAAACAGTCGCAACTGTAATGTACTCAGCGTCAGATATCAACTTCCAGTAGTCCTCCTGTACCATCGTCAGTCACTCCTCACTATCTTCATCATCATATCGACGCACGCGCAGAGCTGGACAAACCAAAGTTGGTGCTACATTGAGAGGCATCACCTCTCACCTCACCTCCCCGCTGGATCACACCCTTCTGAATAAGTCTCACGCGCTGAGATATATCAACAAGTCGTCTAACGATGTGTCTCTGGCACAGTCCAGCTGTTTGATACGCTACTCTACCGATAGAGTGGCCTGACAACAATAAATATGTAGTCTGTTATATACACGAGAAATCTCGAAGATTTACTTCCCTCCGAATGATGCATGTTAGATCTCATCAGCGGTCTCATGCCATTCCTCTCATCGTGGGGCGACAATGACGCAGTCAAACGGTCCTCGTCAGCAATATTCCTTTGAATGCATATTAACATGCGTTGATGATTCTCTACACTTGAACATCGATATCCCCTTTGAGGGACTTGAACAATATGACAAGGAATGGGAATTAAGGAAATTCTGCACTCAATTAATTGTTGCAGTGAAACACCCCGTAGAGCACCTGGGGCGACTGGACGCTCATTTCTCGCAATTACTTCATGGTGCTTTCAAGCAAGAACCGCGCTTGGTGTCTCCGCATCACATCAAAGCTAGTGAGATTCGTACCGACCAGGCTAGACATTTGTTATCTCGTTTTCCGAAGGTACCGCAAAGGCTTTTCCCATTACCTCTAAGTAACTCCAGGCTCATTGCGAAGCACGGCACTATCTGGGATGGCATCAGAGACGGACGATGGGCGGAGAAGTACTTGGTCCCAGAAGCACGTTCCATATTTCGACTGCCTTGTCAGGACGATGCAGAATCTGTGTTGCAGCTTATCGAGAATATGCAAGATAATGCGTGGGACAACCTATTCGTAACGTCATTCATCGACACGAATAATTGTCTCTTCCTCTTGAAGGTAGCTGACTTGGGCCATCAGCCGGATCTCGAATTTGCACGCAGAATTGGGCGCTACATCGACCTAATAGGTGAGCTTGTTGACATATACGACGACTTGGTTGATCATGCGGAGCTCGGTTTCACAGCCCCCTTTGAGGATCCCACCCCGTCAACCCAAGCGCTGAAGGTAGCACTTTTTCCACATGATACCGATGATCATGAGCAGTCTCTTAGCGTCATTAAGGCCTTCCTGTGGTCAGCATGGCAACGCTCTGTAATGCTCTACTTCTACTATGTGATTGGAGTCCAGTTGTGGCAGGGATCATCGTCTACGTGGACTTCGCTACTGGCAGTCAGAGGTGTGCGCCGACTCATTGATCTTGATGCCAAATACTATCGAGGCGACAGCACCCAGTACCTTTGCAATTGGGCTTTTGAGCTTCTCAGAAGAAATAGGACATCACTTACACTCGATTTCCGTCGTATGATCCGCCTGTTTGATAATCATTTCCAAGGGCTACAATGTTGTAGAGGGGCGCTGTATCAAGAATTCCGGCTTGGCATGCGACGGCAACCTGCCTGAAACTTGTCAGAGGTTTACGAGTGCGGAGGCAAAGTCACAGTCCGTACATGCTATCACTTGTGATGGATATTGCCCTAGAATTCGATGGAGCGAAAGTTCCTACAGGCAGTGTAAGAGCCCTCGAGCGGTTGATATCAATGGAGGTAGTGACTTCCTCAGCTATTGCCAAGCGTCATCAAATACCATGGCTGTTTCTCACGTATGGAGCCATGGGCAAGGTGGCAGGCCTGAGGATGGTATCAACGTCTGTCTTCACCAGCGATACTGCCACCTTGCGAAATCCCTTGAGTGCGATTCCTATTGGATCGATTCCAGCTGTATCCCTGACGATAATCAGTTACGCAAAGAAGCAATCATGACAATCAACGACATATTCTGTGACAGCAAAGTCACTTTGATCAGTGACAAGGATCTACAATCGAAGAACGTGTCATCTACATCTATAGGAGACCTCGAGACCTTGTTGTCGGTATTACTGGTTTGCGATTGGGGCGTAAGAGCATGGACTATGCTGGAAGCTATCCGTGGAAATGAGTCTCTCCATATCCTGTGTGAGGGGGATCAGACAATCCGGTTGGTGGATCTCCTACGAACGATCCATCATGCGGGGGCTATTGACCTAGCTGTCCTGCTAGGAAGTGCACAGCATCTGCTACCTTCCGCCGACCCAGTCTCCGCAAGACCGGTTGAAGAAGTTGGTTACCTTCTCAGTCAACGACACGCCTCACGAAAAAATGATGAGATCACAATTTGGGGCTTGTTGAGCAATCTTGGACCGCCCAAAAACGTTGTGCAATTCTGGGAGTCTAGGCAGCAGGTCAGCACAGCATTTCTTATCTCTAGCGCTCCCCGAGTGGAGGGAAATCCTGGTTATGGGTGGGCCCCAGTGACTCCTTACATTCGACCACAGCGCCGAACTGTGCAATTGGATGAGAAAAGGATGCATGTCTACAGCGTACGCTACCCATCATACGATGGCCGCGGGAGCTATAGTGCCTGTATCACAACTCAAGGCCTTTGGAGCTTGTGGCTTGTGCATGATCTGGACCTGGAGATTATTTCCGAACACTGCAACACATGCGTCGAAGAGATAATTCCAACACAGTGGACTGACCGAGATGTCGAAGACCCTCCCATTGACGGAGAGTACGACGCGAATTCAGAGATATTTGAGCGTCCAGATTATGCCAACGCCTGTAATACTCTAAAGGCACTGTCTTCCACGCCAGATACCAAAGTCAGACTCATCAGACCTCTTTCCAAGGACGGCACCAATCCATATCTAGGTAATGTTGCTCGAGGAGAGGACTTCATTATCCTTGTTGCTGTTTGCGTGTGCACTTCGCCCAATAGTGTCAGCAGTTCTGCCAAGGATTCGGAGCACGGAGTACATGAGGGGTGGCAGTGGAAAGGGGTCTATGAATGGGGAGATGACACTCATCCGGATTGGACGGTCAAAGAAATACTGATCATTTGACACTTGCTGAGCCCAGTTTAGTAAATACATTCCTGCGCGACTTGTCCGAGTGACGCCGAAGCATTCGCATATCCCTGATTTATTCTAAGAGCTTACTTTGACATAGAGGCTCTCTGTTGTCTTCCCTTGGCTCAGCTCGCGCCGGACTAATCTTTCAGCCTCGATCGTTAGCTGGGCATTCAGCAGTACCCATGACCTATCAGAGGAGCTTAGCTTCTGTTCATCGAGATCTAGCCGAGCTCTCATATCTGGAGAGCATTTCAATTCGTCAAGCCATGCCTTGATGCGCGGAACAGGTGCAATCAGTGTTTTCATCCACTCAGCATCGCGAGCTTGGCTGAGAGTATGGATTACTCCAATCATTGCGGTGCGGCCAGTAAATCTGAATGTATGTGCATCAACAGACAATTTCTCGGCTTCAAGCCATTGTCTTGCCAACTTGTGACCGCCAAAAAGAAGCTGAAAACTATGGCTGGCTATCAAAAGCACCACGAGACAAACGCCATCAACACCTTTTTGGGCAGCGACGAAGGTCATGGCTAGTAATTGAAGAATATGCGCGGATCGAAAGTAGATTGTTTGTAGCGAAGACGCCGATGGAACTGCGAGCATTGTCTTATTCAACAACCAGTCAACCACACCGCGGTCTCCCATGTACAAATACCAAGTCTGCGCATTATCGTGGACCGCGCTCAGCATGCAGGCGTCATGGTTCTCGTTACTCATCAAGTAACCGGACGGTCTTTTGACACACAGCATTCTGCAGACAAGCTTCGACACTAGTCCATTGAGTACGATCACGGCGCTACCAAAAGCCCCGAGGAAGCAAAGGAGTACCACAAGTCCAGTCAACATCAAATGGTAGGCTATCTTTCCCGTACGAGACAAGATCAAAAGCAGTATTGTTCCTCGTATGGTACGAGTGTGGTTAGTGCGGCTCATACGAACGATATGGAGGTCTTGATGGCGGCGGAAGCAATCTTTCATAGCACTTTTGTTTTGTACAGACGACGCCGCTGCATTGGAAGGACCACCTGGCTGCGCTAAGACCTTTTCGGGCATCTGCATTGGCTGGCGGTGCTTACGCAGGGCATATTCTGTGATGATTGATATTGCGGATCCATTGGCACGTGTAAAAATGCTACCCCAGTTGACGTCCCAAACTTTGTAGGTAGATCCACTGTTTGCGTTTGCTTTATCCAAAAAGTCCGATCCATTTTGAAGCAGTCTTCTCAACCCGTCAAGATAGCCGAGTTTGGGAAACAGGCCGACGGTGAGGTGGCCTTCAAGCGCGAGTTCGCCCACCATCCGGTTGTCTTCGCCATAGTCTGCTAGATGGGAGACGAGGGGGATCAAGGCGGACCATCCGGTGATGATGGACGGAATATTGGATATAGAAAGATATGCTTTTAGGTCCAACGTCCCAAGACTCGAGGAATAGCTGGTCATGGTCGACATGAACGATTGTTGGGGTATGAGAATAGAATGCAAGCCGTGCGCTTGCTTCGGGTTGGCCCCTCTGCTATCTTATAGCGGAATCCTCTGTAGGCGCAGTCGTGGGGCATTGCGATCTTACCCGATTCGTCGCAGCCCTTGCCGTGACGTTACAGGGTTGGATTGCATGCCAGCCTCGGACATGCCAGCGTTTTGGGCTCAGATACAGTGTGTTGATACCCCCGCACTGCCACAGGGGCACGCGCTAGATCGCCAGTGAGCATTTGGCATTGTCCCACTTGGGGTCCTGTCCTGTAGAATTATAGCATAGGCCAGATTTTGAGAGCTCCAACGATATGAGATAATATGGCCAAGTTGTTTTCAAGTTCCGGGTCATAAGGAATAAGTAAGATACAGATATGTGTCCATATCAAAATGTCTTACAGGTCCCTGGTAAAAATGAACAGGACTGAAACCGAAGCGATGAGGTGCCCAATTGTTTTCCAAAAGTTGATGATTACGGCTCCCCCGGGACACGAAAGGCAAGAAGTGTTTAGTGGGGCATTTAGGAACGGAAGGGGGCGGAGAAGGGGGGCTGAAAGATAAGGCATGGCACTTCAGTACATTCCAAGCACACTCTGAATTACTTAACAATTGTATCCAAGCCAGCGATATCAGTCCATGGTGTCAGTCAATCGATCATTCGAAACAACGCATTGTGGCCTTTGCGTACCCTTGTGGTTTCCCTTACCGCAGCGGACGGATTCGATAGCGTTCACTTGAGGCAGGGAGTCGGGCAGCGCCTGCAGGAGTAATAAGACATGCCCGAGCACATGATTAAAAGCTCGTGTGGGGCTGGGCTGGGCTGGGCTAGGCTGAGAAGGGCGAAATTGATTCATCAAAGGTACTATTTTCAGGGGTCCCACGAAGGGCTCGCAGGAGGGCTCGTGATCACAACCCGTGTGGCCTTGACATTTATCGACAAAGGTCTGTTTCTACAGGCGAACAGTTTCCTCCGGAAGCGGGGATCGCCTCCTCCTTGGCCATCCGTTCCTCTGCCATGTATTTGACTACTCGTTCGAAAATGGGCTCCGTTGCTATCACGACGAGCAGGACCAGAGGATACGTACGGAAGATTTCTGTGTCTGATCATATTCCCCTGAACCTCTGGCATTTAACAAACAATAGGCCATCACGTCAAAGAGCAATAGCTGTTGAGCTTAGTACATAACGAGGCTTACCCTGGGGGTTAAGCCTCCTCGAGTCTAGTGTATAATCTTCGGAAGTCCTGGTAGACTGCTGCGCGGTCAGATCATAATAATCGGAATGTCCTTTTTCACTTGTATTGTGGGAGTACGTGTGTAGACCCTAAGTCTCTTTCAATTTCCTTTGCGGCTCTTTGAAGTTACTGCGCTGTCGTAAGGAGAAGGCTGCCTTAATTTTTGAAGCCTTCTTGAAGATGCAAACCTAATATGTACCATCGAAACAGCATGACGCATCGTTGCCATGAGCCCCAAAGGAATGGCTGCACGATCAGCCAGTCTGAGGCGTCAGCCGCAGAAGTTGCGCATGTCGACAGGCTCGCGGAAGTCTCCAACAATTCAATGAAGGTATACGGCATTCCGCACAATGGTTTGTATTATACCAATTTCCAGTCCCCATGACGAGTCGAGGTGATCAGAAGGGCCAGGAGAATGAGCTGTGCTGATATAGGGGACGGCCTTCAGATCGCTCCATCCTCGGGGCGTATCGGGTTGGATCAGATACCCCAATGATATACCTCGAAAGATCGGCGAATATGTCATGCTTCCTAGCGGCAGAGGAATCGATGGTAGTCTGGAAGAGAAGATGACAGGCCTTCCCGGCTACACTATCCTGAGTGAGACTTTCGTACCCAAGATAGGCTTCCGGCTTGCACCGGGGGAATTTGCATCTCAACAGATGAGAGGTTTCGAGGTCCAATGCAGACTCATGGTTACGCAAATCACGGGCAGCTGAATAGCATTGTTCACGGGTACGCTGAGCGCTGAGCTGCCTGGCGTGCACACGAGTTGCTTCGTCGGCGCGGTAGAGATCCGTGCCACCCAAACGGCGCTTGGCAGAAGCAGCAGTACCTTGGAAGATGGAAAATGGCACCCTTCTCTTGTTTCTGTTGTTGACGAGATGGCTTTAACGCGTCTATGGTCTCGGTCTGGAATTCGTGACGTCTAAGGCCTGACCTAACTCAGCGAAGACTAACATCAACGATGACAGTTTGACCTTGAGGAATGTTCGTTGATGGCGGAACACAAGCGGCGGGCGAGCGATACGCCTTACATGGCTGACGCACAGGTGGTGGCCGTGGACCAGTCGCTTTGAAAGTATGTAAGGAGAGACAGATGCGTCTTTCGGATACTCTCACAGTCGGTGTCATAAGTCATCATCCTTCCGAAGTTGTAACAGGCCATAGCAGTTGACTATAATCGAAGTACCAAATCACGAAGATTCTCTTTTACGTAGTTCTGTTTCTTTTTATTTCACGCATTCCAGAGCGGGCGAAAGACCAATGCTTTACCATTAGGACTGAAGATAATAAATCATTTGAAATAGGTACAAAGAAACCGTTGAGGAAAGTTTAGTGACAAAATGTTTCTTTGCAGGACTATGGCCCTGATATATCCAGAACATTTGGGTCAAATCCGATATCATTACCATATGAATCAAGGTCCACCCTTAACCACGATAGACTCTATGTGAAGGCATCCCAAATAAGTTGATAGAATTGAATGAGAAACTGTGATTGGTTTTACCTACGGCGGAATTAGACTCGAAGGATGGTGACTTTTGACACCGACTGTGTCTGGACCCCGCAGTTCACAGGGACGCTGCCTGTAGGTATATTAGGTACTTAAGGCGATTCGGGGACACTAGTTACGGGGCCATATGCAAACCCTGAACTCCAGGGTCTGCTCGACACACATCTCAGCTACAGATCTTTAAGGGCGCCCGGGACGGTTGGTAAAGCTACTTCGGACTACGTGAGCCGAATCCGCAGCCCCAAAAAGTTGCCACGGTTCGGAAGGTCCCCGGACATTGTCCAGCTAACAGCCTGATATCAACATCATCAATTACAGCCATGTGCAATAGAGGCAGGGGTACCCGAAAAAGGTAGGCAATTGTCAGTCCTGGGGGCGCTCTACGGTACCCTATTTCAAGTAGTGATATGGCGCCCATGAAGCGCGATACCACGTCCTTTTAAGCCTATGACCCAGTGATCAAGATGCCTGACAGGTGACATATCCGCTCGTTGATGATCTTGGATCATTTCAATCGCCAAGGGCCAAAAAGCTTACACAGTTCAGTCAAGCAGAATCCGCGCCCTCGTAAACTTTGGTAGGGGCTCACTCATATCCCATTGATACAATCCCTTCCAATGCCAAGGTTCACGCTCGTCATCTGGTTTCTTCACCATGTAGAATCGCACTCTCGCATTCGTACCGCAAACGGCAACAAAAGTCTTTGAACTATCCCCACGATAGGTAGTACTTTGACGACTGGTAGTGGCGCGCACAGGTCGGAGTATAGCACCCCACAAACAGCCGTTGAGATACGTTTTCCTGATTCTTGAGAGATTGCGCCTGCACGTTGTGTCCTCTGGCTCGACCTCAATACCGAGTACGTTGGAGATCATTGTGCTGCCTGGATAGGGTCCCACAAAGTCAAAGAACCACCACGGAGCCTCGAATCCTTTGGAGGTGATCGTACCGCTGTCGCTGTCGCTGCCATCGAATGCCAGTATCCGAGTCCCCGTTTGCAAGGTCGGCAAGGTCGGCAAGGTCACTGCCTCAGCCATCGGCGACGAAGGCGCCCACCTAAGTCCCGGCTTGCGGAGCCGCGGTGCACTCGACATCAAGAAGCTGGTCCTCAACCCACTGCCTTCTCTGCTTCTCCAGAAGGTCTCGGCATCGTGGCAGACTTTATCCTGTAGGAGCAAGCTCCAGATGACGACGTCATCCCCCGGTCGAGAAGCCGGTCGGTGGCTGAGGAGACTGCCGGCTTGCTCTGGGATTAGGAAGCCCCTGGAATAAGGGAAGCCATTCGTGTACCCTACTTCCTTGGCGTGAAACGAAGGTAGGAGATGTGGCAGGGTCAGCAGAAGAGGGGCGATGTCGAGTGAGCCTTCACGATGCACGGCTTCAATGGCATATCTAATTGAGACGGGCGTGTTTCCCTTGCAGAGCGCGAATATCTTGGCTCTTCCTCTAAACGCTTCCAGAAAGGTCCATGCTCTAATATTCCAATCGCAAACCAGGATGGTAACGAGGATCAGCTCCCAGGCTGTGATGGTCAGGTCTGATGCGTCGATCGTCATGAGGTCTCTATCACATATAATGGTAGCTTTACTGTCATCGAAGACCTGGTTGATATTCATGATCGCTTCACGACGGAGCTCATGATCCTCTGGAATACAGGGCGTGTCCATCCAATAGGAATCGCAGTCGAGTGATCTAGCAATGGAAATATACCTGCGGTGTAAACAGCGATTGAACCCATGACCCTCCTCAGGCCTCCCTCCTTGGCCATGACTCCAGACGTGAGAAACTGCAAGAGTCTTGGCTGATGCTTGACAATAGGCCAGGTACCTATCATCTGCACGATCGTCAAGGGTGACTGCTCGAGCGCCGTTAACTTTTCTGTAGGACTTCTCATCCCAGATAAGCCTGTCACAATAGCCTTGACATAGCTCGTCATGGGCTGACTGGTTTTCGCTTTTCATCCCTCTGAAACGCTGGCAGTGCGCTGAATCATCGCCTCTGCAGGAGCTTGCTTGATAACGGATACAACGACCCCGCTGGTTTCCAAAAGCGTTCGTATACCGCGAAAACATGCTTCGGAAGTCGGAAGCAAGGCAAACTGGGTCGCTACGTAGAAGCTCAAAAGCCCACCCGCACATGGAATGAGGCTTCAAGGTAGCAACTTGATGTCTGCTGATGTCTTGTAGTGTGGAATCCGGTGAGGGAGATGTCCCCTTGAGAAGTAAAGCTCGCTCGTTTGCATCGTTGAAACCATGTTTCAAATGACTACCGACAACCGTGTGGAAGTATATCATGGTGCAGCGCTACCACGAAGTCCATAGATACGCTCGCACTAGAAACCATATGTGCAGCTCACATTCCGTGTCGCCAGGTGTAGAAAGTTGCGAAGCCGTGCTCAGAAGATCCGCTAATGTGTCTAAAAGATCCCCGAGAAGATGAATTGCCTTACTACGCTCTATAATCACTAATAGAGCGGTACGGATGACATTAACGCTCAGATGCGAAACCACCGAGAGCTCGCCCCAGAGAAGGCCATATTCTCTGCTCGCCTCTGGCAAAGCTTCATTATAGTGGATACGGCTTATGTTGTGAGGGACCTCAAGAAGTGGTAAAGGCGTGGCGGGCAGCCTTTTCAGCAGCTCGCAAGTATCAGCAACGACTCCTTCGACCCTTTCCTGAGGAGGAAGATTGCAGTGAGCGATCTGAGACGACAGTGCATCCAGCTGTTCGCAGAAACGTGACTTGGGGTCCCTGAGGACCTCGAAGAACGAGCGACAAAGACTCTGGCGCTTTTGCGCTTGCTCCTCGGCGGTGAAATTGCGATGTGATCCATTCTCATATGCAAACTCCAATCGATCGCAGAGCAGTAGGGGAGGGGTGCCATTCCCATCGGGCACGAAGGTGTCGGACAATAGCTGCGACTTAACAGTCTCCGGGCTGAAGGTCCAAGAACCTGGGAGCAACCGGTCCACATCAGTCGACTTCATGGATGCTGACAAGCTGCTTGAGAATGTTGATCTGTTCCACTGGAATAAGTAGACCGGTTATGCTTAGCATTTGCACACTTTGCTGCCTAAATGTAGCCTTGCCGCATCAACAGCTGTAGCGTTACTACACTGCCCACCGCCTTACGGCAAACCCACCAATAACGGAATGCTCACTAAAGGATTCTGATTATAATATCGACTTGTAGAGAGGGGCTAATTCCTCTAAGTCTTGATCTGCCAAGACTGGCAGATTTTGAACAGACCCGATTACGAGTATATCCGTTTGAAAAATACAGCGATTTTGGGAGTCTAGAGGCTTCGGAATATTGCTTGTCTATGGGTATCTCGAGGATGAAATCCTCTGAGAGCAAATGTCTATGGAGACCTCGAACGCCCAGCAGGCCAACGTGTATGTCCAAACAGAATAGAGAGCGTAGCTCACGCCCTTTCAGCCCGCGACGCCTTGTGCTTCCTCTTCCCTCGGTTGCCATGCTTTTTGGAGTTCAAAAGCTTCAAATCTGCAGGATCAATGTCTTTTTCCAGGGCCGTCATTGTCTGTAGCTTCCTACCTGTCAGCTGCTTTTTCCCTTGCTCGCTGTACTGGTGATTGAAAGGCATAGTCAAATGTGCGGCACTGCCTTGGCCAGGTCCGAAGAACCTCTTATCAAGCCAGTTTGACTTTTCTCCCTGTAAAGGTACTGCAGGAAGCGACTCCGTATCATCCATTAATGAAGGATTTTCTGAACCTGATATCGAAGCTTCTACCTGCGCTGCTAGCATGGCCCGTCGCTTCTGCGGAAGATGCTCGATGTCGTAAAGATCTCGATTGAACTCTCGTGGATCAATGGGAGGATCACTGGGAGGTGGGTGACAGAAAAGTAGCTTGCCGCTCACGTAGTCTTTGAGCACGTAGCGCGCAGCTCTTGATTCATCCGGCTGTCCTTGCCCTGTCTTTGCGAAACCTCGAGCAACAGCGTAAGCGATCAAGATCTCCTCTGCGGTTGGCGTTCCGGTTCCACCTTCTTCCAAGGGTCGAGTATGCACTTTGACGCCGTAGAGAGCCTCGAAGAACGATTGGGGGATGCGCTGGGCAACGAGCCCTGCAGGTCCAGTAAACTCCCGGAGTTGGTCAATTGGTAAGATTCCATTGCAGACAAGTTCCGCTTTGGTAGTGGCAAAATTGGGAAAGACGAGTCCAGGGCAATCGCAAAGAATGACATCCGAGCTGAGATGTATAGTTTGAAAATGCTTTGTCTTACCCGGCGTTGATGAGACAGAGACCTTCTTCGCTCCAATAAGTGCGTTAATGGTAGACGACTTCCCAACATTGGGATAGCCTACGAGCCCAATTGTTGTCTTCCGTGAATGTTCCGGGTCTGTGTTCTCGACGTTTGGAGCATGTTCCAGAAATAGAGCCTCAAGTTCATCGACGGTCAGAATCCTTGTGGTCTGGTCCGTTTCTTCGTCAAGGTCCTCCTCACTTGCCCACTGCTCTTCGTCCTCCTCTGCGTTTTGTACATCCAACTTCTCCGCCTCTCTGGCGAGCTTGTCACCCGCACCATCTACTAACACCTTTATACTATTGTCTGACGCCACCGGAGCATCATCGGTTGGCTCTGCATCTATATCCATTGCCTCGTTCATCTCTTTCGCTAGCGAAGCTGAGAAAAACTTGTAGTTAATCCCTACTCTCTGGAAATAGTTTGCCCAGGCTTCTCTTTGTGGCAAAGTCATCATATCCGCTTTATTGACCAACAACAGATTGTTTTTCTTGGGATCGACCTCCTTCACATATTTTTCAAGATCTTCAGACCGGAAGAGCAACGGGTTTCTGGCGTCCACAATCTGCACCACAAGATCTGACCTCTCGATGACCCTCCACAATTGCCTCCATACTTCCAAGTTCCTCTCGAAGGGAGTCATCAAAAGGTCGTCATTCTCTTGTAACTCAGCTAAGCCTCTTCTCCAATCAAGCAGACTGCCTCTCTCTTTCTGATCCAACGCTTGCGGTGTGGTGGTCTCGTCCCAAGGTGGGCGCCTTGGGACAGTCAAACGATTCTTGTTCGCATTTTGCTTCCTGATGGCTGATCTTTCCTCCGCTGCTGACAGTAGGTATGGGTTGCGTTGATCGGTATGTATGATTTTGACGTTGTTCAGTTTCTCGGCGGTAAAGTCGGTCCCAGCAAGCTCTGCGGTGCTGAGAAAGTCGTCGAGAGCACCTTGCTCTGTTACACTGCGCATTTTCACCCATGATGCTTCTTTGGGGGCGTTGGTAACATAAGTCTGTCCGTCTTGATCTGTTCTGTGTATTCCCGCCGAGACCTTCTTGCGGTCGTTGCCTTTGCCTCTGCCGAAACGGTCATTCATGAGGCTGTTTCCCAACCCCACAGCATTTTTGGATTTGGCGAGCACCATTCTTACTGCGAAGATGGTAAAATATGATTATATTGCCAGGGTAGATGTGGTCAGTGTTGGGTAGAGTAATAAGTATAATAATTGGTAATGGTACCTTAGGTAGGTGGCCAAGAAGATCCTGGGTGACCACGGGTGGCGCCACTTCACTAGTTGCATGTTAGATTACCGAGCTACTGTATTGAAAGAAACGGTTACGCTTCTCATTTTCTAGCACTAGCGTTGGGCTGATGCGACTGTGTACTTTACTCTAACTTGCTACTCTAACTTGCTAGAAAAGCAAAGACAACCAGGTGAAAACATTCACCTCCTTTCTCTCAAGCCTTTTTCACGCCATCTCTAGCCTCACGCGTCAACATTTTTAATTCATTCCCGTCTTTTCGCTCCCTCCTGCGATTAATCGGCCAGAAGCGTCATGAGTGCCATCCCATATGGCAAGTTGCTCGCTGGGGACCTTGACTAGCCTATGTGTCGCTGCACCGCCGTCCATGGATAGGATTTCCGGACGAATTTGATAGTTCTGAAGCTTGGGAAGTACATATATCCAAACCACATAGTAGATACCACAGAGGGCGATAACTGAGATACCCACGACAACGTACGTGGCGTACCAGAAACTAACGTCGCCTCCATCGCGTCCTGTCGCCGGTGGATACCAAGGCATGATGACGAGAAACAAATTTGCCGCGATGTTGAATATCACCGAGACGTCCCATGCACGGAAATCAGCCCTCGCTAGCCCTAGCTTGCGACGACGGTATCGGACGATGTATAAGCCTACGGCCATGATGAAGTTGAAGACGGCAAGAGGGTATGTCTGCAAATCGACGACTGGCCGATAGTAAGCATGCGAGTCAATCATCTCACCAAGGCAAGATCAGCATTACTGAAATTGAATACATCACCAGCTGGTGGTGCCAGAATCATCACGAGTGTCAGAGCCCACTTGACAAGAAAAGGACCCAATGGAGTTCCGAATGGGCGTGTTGATGCCCAGAAACGAGGGAAGGGCAGGACGCCCTGCCTAAGAATCAAGGTCAAATTTACTAATACGCTGGAGAAAGTAGGTGGACAAGATACCTTCCACACTCGCGAAGAACGCGTGACTGGCCGAGGAGCACAGCAAGGAGGTTGCCAAATGCGCTCAGCGCGATAAGGAAGTTGAGACCTCTGACGGCACCGCTCGAGCCAAAGACTTTCTGAAAGAACAAGCTGGCGGCTATTTGAGTTGAGTGTTCAAGCTCGGTCTTGGAGACTGTTGGTCCACAAGTCAACCTTTACTCCAGCGGTGTTTGAGTGAGCGCAGGATCTACCAGCGGCAAAGTAGGCAACGTTTGCCAGTTGATACAAGATGGCGACGACAAGCAGAGAAAAAAATGCATTAGTCCGCATCGTCTTCACCGGGTTCTATATTTTGTCAATGGAAGTTACTTCGGTACCTGGATCGTGGAAGGCGTGGTATCTACCTTGACCTCATTGACAACATTGAAGGCATTCGCATACCCTTGATACGAGAAAATTATCTTGACCAAGGCATTCGTAACGCCATATCCGCTATTGGTCGTTCCTTCAAAGGCGTTGTGGAAGTTGGCTGTGGGATTTTGAACAGAAGTATGACCACCGAGGACGACAAGACCTGTAATGCCGATGCTTTGTTACTCAGATTAGACGATCTTGGTTCTTTCTACAGAGTAACGACTTACAAGATGAGTGTTATAACCTTGACGAGGCCTATGCCATTAGACAGCAGAAAGCCAGCACGAGTGTGAAAGGTGAGAACTGATCAAGGTTAGTGATCGAAGCTTCCAGAGACATAGAGCGAGATATACGCAATACAGCAACCGTATATCCCGCGACAGCAGCCCCTTTTAACTCCCATGCTGAAGGCGCGTGACCGTTGATGCGGAAAAGGTATTGGGCAAGTACTACCGGTCACATACTAAGCCACTCCATTTGGTAGGCTATATGATGGAAGAAGACCTACCAATAGCATTGCCGCTGCTAAAGGAGAAAATGACCGTCTGAGCCGCGAAAGCTAGGGGAAAGAAATATATGGGACGCGGAAATGCTTGCTCAAGGTAAACGACTTCCGCACCCGATCGATTTGGGAAGTAGGCTGCGTACTCCAGGTACACTGTCAGGGAGCTGAGTGAGATGAGAAAGCCCAGAGGCCAATACAGCATAGTCAACCCGACGGAGCCGGTGCCTTTAAGGACAGTAGCGGCTACGAAAAGGAGTCAGCAGGAGGAAAATGTGTAAATCAGGTCCACCGGAAGTTTTACGTGTTGAAAAGACACCCGTCCCAACCATCATGCTAATGTTCAGAAACACGATAGTGACCGGTCCGACGAAGTAGCCAAAAGGTGAAGTAGTTTCTACCGGGGCCCCGGAGGCTTCTTGGTACGATGGCAGCGAGTTATTTCCACCTTGCGCAACCGTGAACTCGAGTGAACCCTCTGTGAGGACTGCTCCGGGAGCAGCGTCAATGCTTGTTGTGGTGACCTCTACTTCAGGCGCCTTTCTCGAGAGGCCGCGGAAGAAAGCCATGGTAATGCCAGTAATTTGAGGAGGTCGATGATCAAGGCCGCTCTATTCTCATAGGGATAGCAAAGTACGACCACTTCAACGTCTGATGTGTCAACACGTGTGGATCGCTTTGCATGGCGCTGTCGCTGAATCTTTATAAAAGGTGAAAGACGGACATTGAGTATGGACCCATCGATGTCGCGGCTTGCGCAATCACTAAGTGGCCCAGGAGGATTTGACCTTCCCAAAGCGCTAGGGACTACGGTACGACATGCAGATGGAATATGCGCTCATTCAACAAATCAATGCCCGCCCCGTGTACAATCATCATACCAAGAGATGAACGTCCTCGGTAAAATACATTGCGCAAGGTCCAGCCACTCAAAACGACTTCCCATATCAGTAAGTTCAAGAGCGATCCACGGATATAAGAATATAGGTGTCGCGTGCTGGCAGATCTGTTGCGCACGCCATTTGTAACTCCAATGACGGCAGATTTATACAATTGAACACGGCTTTGTACTTGATTGACTAAATTAGGTTGTACCTATACTTTTCAGCTAACAGTCTCATCTTCTGCTTCATCTGTATCGTGCGCCGGCCCCAAACCAGGGCGACTCTCATAGGGACATACAAGACACCCCTCGTCTAGCTTGATGTACTCGTACGAGCCCTAGTGCCATATGCCGTTCCAACTCACCATTGGATGGAGGCTGAAATGCTACACTTGACCGGGACTGCTGATTGAGTCTCCACAAGAGCTCGTCTGGACGTTCATCTGGGAGAGTCATGATCTGGCAAAAGAATATGATTTTATCTACGCCCTATCGGAGCAGCAGGTCGCCGATGTTGAAAGAGCTCTAAGACATTTCAAGTATACGTTTCGTACTCTGCAGCGCTGAAGAGGCCATTAGGTTACATCAGCCAAGAGACATTTCCCCTCCAGATACTCCATCCTAGCTTGATCTCGGCCACGGTCTCGGAGTGCCCCGTGTCCTGCCTGTATGGAAGCGCGGGCGTGAAGACAACACCCACATGTACGCCGGCGTCTCGTCACGCATAGCGCCTAGACGAGCCCCCCCCTCATTTTCAAAGTCGCTCACCTAAACGTGTTGATACTTCGCTAGCGCTATGAGCGGTAACTTTCGACTATGTCTACACTTGCATGACCAGCGATTCTACTTGAGCAATTTTCATCATCACTATGCCATGAAAAGTTTTTTGTTAGGTTTGACTAGAAAAGTACAGCAAGAATCATTACTTTGAGATGCCACTAGATGCGTGAAGCTTTCGAAGCCTCCTCGATATCTAAAGAAGAAGATACCCAGTTGATTATTTTGTATGAAGAGTCCGGCAATGCCCTCTTGAGCTCATCATCACAACACACCTCTCACAGCGTTCCCCTACCTGGCAGAAGTTCCATTTACAATCCATTCACATACTCAACCATGCATACCACCATCTCCCTCTTCTCCCTCCTCGCTGCCTCGACCATTGCGAATCCCATCTCTGCAACCCACTCCGATCTCTCCTCTCGTGACCCCATTTTAACCTCTTCAGACCCCTTCGTCACCGCCTGCTAACGGTGCCACCAACTGCGAAACCTACATCGACACCTCCGCTTACGAACGCATCCTTTTCAAAGCAGGCATGGAACCCGACTACGACGCTCTCGCCTATTCAAAAACCCGAGTCGCAGTCAGGGACGCAATGCTCTGGTGGGGCAGCTACGCCCACTCCGTGCAGACCATCAACATCCCCTCCTCCATCTCCGACACGTCCCGTGAATGCGTAAGTAACGCTCCCCAGACGCTACCGATCAAATACGTCAGCCTCGACGCCAGCCCGGAACGGTCCGCCAACCTCACCCTGACAACCACAGGTGGCTAGCCGTCATGAAAGCGCAATGGCCCCCGTGGGCGCCACGCAGCAGCAAACGGTCGAGGCCAAAATGCCTCATCGCATGGGCACGCGGGCTGACTTTCGGCCTCAACGACCTCGGCACGAAGCGCGACACCGCTTTCGGAGACGACCCCGCGGAACTCTACAGATGGCCGCCGAGGGTAAGTGCGACGTGGCTTCTTTCGCGCGCTGCTTCGGCTTACGGATTTTGTAGGGTGTGGACACCAACCATTATGGGTCGTGTCGATATGGGTGGCTAGCGTGCGGGATTTGTAGACCGGATTTTGTGCCGCGTCGTGGGGAGATCACGGCGCTGACTGGGGCCGTAGCGAGTGTGTTTTCGGAAGCGGAAGGGGTGCCGTATGCGGTGTGTTTTATGGGCGATTACTGCGGGGTGCTAGATGGTTCGTACGGCGTCGTGAAGGGGTCGATTTGGTGGAGTTCTTGTTTAATGCAGATGGTTGTGCTAGGGAGTGTAGGGTGAGGGCGAAGGCTGTGAGGTTGGGCTCTTTTCTTGTGGTTTTTTATTTGAAAATTTGATAGGCAGTGCATAGACTGTGAGAGAGTGTTGATATCATATACTTTTACTGATTCGCCTTGCTACCCGAATTCGTATCGTACCTTCACCTTCTCTGCTTGGGCGACTTCTCTATGATGGCGACTTGCTGTGCATCTTTCCTTCCGTCAGAATGTCTTTACTGGACCACATCTCCTGTAATGAACAACCGAAGTAAAAAATTGGAGAAACGGGAAAGACCGCTGCCAAACGTTCACACCTGTTGTAAATCTGAATTTCGGTAGGGATCAACACTTGATGTGTGCCTGTCGAGTCTGTGCGATCTCATCTCGAATTGTGCACAAGGGGAAAGGACGCATGCTGAAGATTTCTCGATCTGGGCCCTAAGCTCCTGCTCCGCGAGCTTGAGGTCTTGCTGCAAAGAAGTTCCTTCCCGATTGTGGGGCATCGCCCTTTCTTAAGCTCAACAGAAGCGTCATGGCAACCGTCTCAGGGGGTCTTGAAGTCTCGTCCTCCCCCTTTTCTTCTCTCTTTCATACCACTCGTCTCCAACCTGTCTTCACCTTTCTGCCCTCCCACTCCAACGTTCCTTGTCCAGTCCATTTCATCCAGCTTTTTGCTCTTGACGGGTTCGATGTGCACATTCTCTCCCGTTCACAGGTTCACCGTGGCTCTCGCCGTCCGAGCCTTGCAGATCTTGAGAGCCTGACCGCTGACTCTGATCAATCCACCACTGGCCCTCTTCTACACTTGTCACCCTCTCTCCGCATTCCCTATCATCGTAATAGTGATCCTGAGCCTCATACTCGCCCAGTGTCGTTGTCCTGGTCTGTGCTTTTTTCATCAAGTACCCGTTGATGACATCTTTGCTGATTATAACCCGTCCCACGTTATCGACGGTCAAGCCGGACAAGGTCTATTGCCCATAAGCTTCTTAGCGAGCTACCTAGTCCTGCGGCACCAGGCCCAAATGGTTGATCACCCGCAGTCAAAGTCGGCGTGATTCCCAGGAGCAAAGGTTCGTTCAAGAAATCTGTGCAGAGGTCTCAAGCCCCTTCGCTTACAGAGTCTTGTCCAGATACCTGTTACTTCCAATGTCGGCTGCTCTCCACCTTGGTTGTTGTCGATCAATCTCATACCGCGGCAAAGCCCTGACACATCATCACTCTACCTTGCTTTGTCAGCTCTTGAGCAGCGGCCCTTCGCTAAAGTTCTATCCGCTCAAGTTGTCTTTTGTCATCAAGCTGTCGTACACCAAGCTGGAAAACCAAAGCACTCTGAGAACAACGCAAGTATGGTAAGTCTCTACCATCCGTATCCAGGCTCTCTCTCATAACGACCATCGTAGCTGACCATGGCCTTTCATATAGCGCTCACATGGCATTGGTTATACGGGACGCGAATCAATCGATCAAGGTAGGGGCCTCGTCAATACCTTATGCTCTAGTCCGGCGGTTGGCGCTTGGGGGACGCTCCCTGATGTTGGGTTCGAGTCCCATGCAAAGCGAAAGGCACACTTGACCTGAAGCTTACGGTTCGCCGAAGTGAAAAACTTACTCAGCAGACGTGCTGACCCCCCAACGGACTCTTAGATATTTCTTCCTGCAGTCGTACCTCCGGCCTTCAGATCTCCGCGTCAGAAGAGGCAAGATGTCCAGCCCTCAGCCCAAATCGCTTTTACTTCGCCATTACGCACCAACGTGCAAGGTAAGTGTTCCAACCAGAGTCTTGGTAATTCACTTCTGATAGCTTCCAGTGACCCCTTTCGATCATTAGCAAGAACTTGCAGCAGGAGATTTGGCCATTCGCAGGTGGCTGTGAGTCTGGTCTCTATGTTACTGGAGACGAACAGAGACTTGCCCTTTGTTTCCCTTATAATTTGCCCGCTTATTTCCTGGGCTTAATGGGAGGATGGGTAGCGGTTGCATTTTTCCCAAGGAGACTGCTATATCCAGGGTTCTGTTGCTGTCATTGGGGATCAGATATTAGTAACTGTTTTCCTTACGTAGGATATAGTCAACTATTCACGTCCGGTACTCAAGTATCGCCGTTCTCGAAGTTCTCTTCTGGCAGCTCGCTTGGCCAAGGCATCGGCCAAGTAGTTACCGGGTATGCCTTTGTGAGCGGGGACCCAATGAAGTTGCAGTTTGACGTCGATCTTACCGAGCTCATTCGCCATATATATAATCCTGTCGAGGAGGGACCTTCCCCAGCACTGACCTTCGTGTGTGTAATCCTTAATCCTATGGAGCGCAGACATGGAATCGGAAAATATGACCACATCGGAGGCTTTCGCACTTGTACCGTCATTGTCAATGGCTTTCGCCAAGGCAATTCTCAAGGCATGCATGATCGCCAAAGCTTCCGTATGGATCGTCCCGAGTCTGTCGAATTCCTGTACGGTATAGGCTCGGACAATCCACTTCGAGCCAACCACGCGCGGATTATCTCTAAATACTACCGCTGTGCCTGAGATCCCTTTGGGCGAAAGAGAACCATCGACCCAGAGCGTCATTCGACCTGGTATCTTTCTTCTCTCGTTGTATTCGCCCAGAGCATATTCCATGGCCTCGAGACGAGGGCGCATGATGACTTGACCCGCGAAACATGTGACGCCTTGTTCGATGACATCTTGCTCTGATGGGCACACAAGATTTACGGCGTAGATTGGGATTTTCAATTCCTCGACAATGGCATCGGTGTTACTCCCGAAGAGACTGTAGGTCGAGTAGTTGGGCGTGTCATTGGCGGCTCTCCGAGCCCGGGCCATTTCCCGTTTGATCTTCGCTTGACGCAAGAGTTGAGTTTCTGCTTCGCTGCGTCTGCGTCGCTGTTGTTTCTCTTTCGCCGATATGGCTCTGCGAATTTGGCTTTCGTCAAGTTCTCCGTTGCAAATAGGGTCCGTTGAGTCTGTCGACGGATCTGCGAGAGGTATATAATCTTCTTCGGGGGATTTGTGCTTCTCTTCGATAATTTCCACACCCGTATCTGTAAGTTCAGGTGCATGCGGCAACGTGGCTTCTGATTGGTTGATGAAGTCCACGGCTTCCAGCGAGTCTTTGAAGCCAGGTGTAGGTGCTTTGTCCATGCTGCTGACTTCGTCAAGGTTCTGAGATTTGGACATGGTAAATGGGCCGTGTCTCGGGTTCAACCCAGCTCGGGAAACCTGAGGTGGGCAACCCGCTTATGATTATGAAGGGGGCTTTTTTAATGGACTTTTTTAATGGACTTTTCTGATGGACTTACTCCATTATGAGTTGCAAAGAAATATATAGAGAATTCTTTCAATGATCAATCACCACATTTAAAGTATCTGAATTCTTGCTCCACCAGATTGGCCTAAAGTCTTTCATTTACCCTGCGCTACCCGAGGGTCTAGCAAGCTCGCTTCCGGGGACCACCTTCGGGGACTCCCGGCCCCGTACAATCTTTGCTGTGCCCAAGCGAGTTCATTGGAGGGCCCCCCGAAAGGAGGGATGATTAACCGTCCGGCGCTAAGCTAGTACGACAATTAAAATAGACAACTCAAACAAAACCCCAACTTCTGTGACTGGGAGGGGTTTTTTGCTCTTCTTACAGGGTCATTTGGACGTTAGAACGCCACGACCTTTAGGAACAGTCGACGATTTGGCGATTTAGGTGGCATAGCATCTCTACTTCCTTCGAGCTTGTAACCTAGTATTGGAATTCGATTATGAAAGATTGATTGATTTACCATGGAGTGGTGTGAAGGCTACCCGTATAGCCTAGAAGAACCACACAATCTGCCGCCATTGGCCGTTTGAGACACCGTGCGGGATAGTTGCAACACAGGAGTGCTGCATCATTCCCAACACCTAGCCTCGTCTCAATGTGCTCCTCATGTATCCGCCCGCCTACTCCGAACCCACACGTTGGCGTCAAATCTCACATTCCGGCTTTCACTCCGCTTGCTACATAATGCGCGGAAGCTGTTGGATGAGCAAGTCTACGGGCAGCGGAATTGCGATTGGCTGGGTGGCTATCTAATTAAGGGAAAGATTGAGAGAAACACGGGGGAAGAAGAATCATGGAGGCGGTTAGACTATGGGCTGTGTGTGCGCGAAGTATGCATAATATCCAATTAAAATTGAATGGGCGATATTGAAATTGTCGAGTTACAGTGAGTTTAACCGCCGTCTAACGGCCGGAAGGTGAGTTCAACGACGTGACAGTGGCCCGCTTACAGTGAGTTCTATATACAAGCAGAACGAAAGCACTTGAACTGCAGTAGCAACGGAGTGGACGATATACTGATTGCAGTAGGTTCAATAGCCGCCTGACTACAGGAAAGTGCGCACGACAGCGATTGGATTATAACACATTTCATACATATGCAGAACGAAAGCCGTCTGACTGCAGTAGCAACGGGATAACGACATACGAAAGAATCTGGTTACAGTAGGTTTAACAGCCATCTACCTGGAGGAGGAGTGCGCATGACAGTGATTGGATTGCAGTAAAAATGGTACCTACAGGACGAAAGCCGTCTGACTGCAGTAGCAACAGGATGGGCGATGTACGGAATTGTCTAGTTGCAGTAGGTTCAATGGCCGTCTAACTGCAGGAGGAGTGCGCATGACAGTGATTGGGTTGAAGTAAACTTCATACTTATGCAGTTGAAAAAGGAATTGGATTTTGAAAAGGTCTTGCTACTGACTGGACCCATTCCTGCTATGCACACCAGCGCGAGACAAATCACTCCACTCCGCTCAAGAATGCCGCCAGGATCTCAATGTACCTAGCCGTCTCTTCGAATTGTCCCATGTGGCTTGACTTCTCCAAAGTTACCCACGCACCCTCCGGATTTGCTCAAAGAATGGCTGCATGGCCACCTCCTGCACCTCGTCATGACGGCCGTTGATCAAAAGCGTCCTCGCCCTAATGTTGCTCGCTCGTCCTACGGCTGTCCAATTCCTCAAACTACCGTTAATTACCAGTTCCGAAGGACCGAACCTAAATCGCACCCATCGAAGCCATCAGTCGCCCGTTTTTCAGCGAAGTCTCTTCCCTTTCATAAGAGACTCTAGCTCATAGATAGACTCACATGCTTCCGTAAACCGTTGGATCGTCGCTCATATGGTGCAGAGCAGCCTCCACCCCCTGGGGCCATGGGTCCAAAAGACACAGATGCCTTTTGTAAAACACCTCGCAGGCGGCGGCATACTCCTCTGATTCCAGCTTACCTTCTCTCTCGCATCGATCCAACACCTGCCGCACGTCCTCTGGCAATTTCGCTCTTAGAAAACTCTGCCCCTTTGACAAGAGCTCGACGCTGGCGGGACCAACCTGCGCAGCCCGCGAGGCAGTTGAGAAGCGTACGCGCTACCAAACATGCCGCCCCAGCTGTGTCCGAAGAGGTCGAACCCTCTTTGACGAAGGCCCAGGTGCTCGATTAAATTGTCGAGTTCGGCGAAGAAGAGCTCCTCCGTCCAGAAGGAGTCGTCGCCGTTCTTCTCCTGGAGGTGCGTGGAGTGACCGTTGCCGATCTGGTCGTATACAACGACGGGGATGCCGTGGTGGGTGGAGAGGTCCCGGAGGGGGGAGAGATACTCGTGACACGCGCCCGGACCGCCGTGGAGGGTGACCAGAGGGGTGGCGGAGGTGGAGGCGAGGTCGCCGATGACACGGTACCACGTGTGGCATGGTTTGTTGACGTTGGGGATGTTGAAGGGGATCTCACCCTCTTTTTCAAGTTTATTCGTCATCGTGTCTAACGGGGAGCGCTGTGGAGCAGGAGTCCGTCCTTGGAGGATTTAAGTACTGCAATAAAGTAATGCTCGGCATATATGAGGGACTTCACCGATTTTACGGAGCGCCCTTAACCCTACTCCCGGAAAGGGGCCTATCACATTATCGGGTAGCCAATCACGCTGGGCCCGGAGGCTAGAGTACCCGGATAATACACTACTACCTTATGGGGCGTGAAAACCTAAGACTGCCTCATACGACCGCACGAATCGATTAATTACCTGAAACCTTTAATGAGTCGGACTTTCCACCTCAGCTACTCTAGCACTAGAACTCTACCCATATTTTTGACCACATCGTCCTTCATATTTCCCCAAATATCATCAACAGCAACGGCGCCAGTAACGATTTGTCGCAACATGGCATTATACAAATTCGCTGTTACCTGCCCCTCGCTTATAGGTGCACATGCCCACACTGATTTTGTATGGGGGCTGAAGTGGCGTTACCCGAGGAGCTGACATGCCAAAAATTGGTCACTTTGACTCGCTTCTCTTATTTCTTTCGTATGCTTAAGACCATGTCTCAATACAAAGTCGAAGAAGTCACCAGACGAGAGGACTTAGATAGCATAGCTAATGTGATCTGGGCAGCAATGGACGGCTTTGACTCATCGCACCAGATTTTCTTCCCAGTCCTCGGAGACGGACCGGTCAATCGTGAAGCTGCAATTCAATCATCGAAGGACCGCACCTGGGAAGACCACAAGAGCGATCCATCAAGCCATTGGATATACGTGCGCGACCAAGCCTCGGGAGACATCCTAGGTGGCTGCCAATGGCGTATATACACCGAGAACCCGTTCCCTAATGGCACGCCACATATCGAGGCTGTATGGTGGCCTGAAGGTGAAGGAAGATGCTTCGCCAGCGAAGTGGTTAGGCAGTGCTATACGCCGAGGACGAAATGGATGGCTTACCCGCACGTAGGCAAGCTTATCTAACTCCCGTGGGATGCTATACAATGCGTTAACGGCCGTGTTCCTAGGGTTGAGCCTGATGTGTGTGTATCCACAATTCCAAAGACGTGGCGTAGGACAGTTGTTGATGGAATGGGGTCTCGCGAAGATGGACGCTCTGGGGCTCGAGAGTTTCATTGAGGCAACTGACTCCGGTAAGGGACTATATGCTAGGTGCGGGTACCGATCCGTTCAGAAAGTCAGCGTCAATGTGGACCGGGCAGAAGCTAGTGCGGAATGGAAGAAATTGTCGGCGCAGCTGATGCCCATTGGGTACACAGCCATGTGGAGACCAAAGGAAGGTATCTGGAAGGATGGAGAGCCACAAGGTACTTGGGACGAGCGACTGAAGTCCACAATGAGTTGAAGCAGGGAACGTACTCAAGCATTGTTAGTAGTATAATGCCTCCGTGCTGATATCCAGCTCAGCCCTTTAGGCCTCTTTGTGGCTTTGTCTTCCTCGAGAGTATGGAGGACCAGAGAAAACCAAGCGGTTGTTAGCATGGAGCCATCTATGGTGGACAGGTCGTATAATGGTCCATCGAACAGCCTTGATATTGTGGAATCTCATTGCGATCTCTCCTCATTCTTCGCTGTCGCGGAGACTGTACGACTTATTCCTTATGATGATCCTCATCTACTATTTGTTTGCTCTCTTGAGTTCATCGATTTGAGCCGTGTGTTTTATTAGAATTACCTTTGGCTTACTCTAGCTGCGGGTCTCTCCACTCAGACCAAATTACTATACTTCCCTATTTCGTGCCTTCGTATAACGGCAAGCTGAATTATGGTCATTGCACCAAGGCAGCGGTGCGGATTACACCAAGGACCTCATCTCGCCTAGGGAAAGCTGGACGAGTGGGTCATAAATACTCGCTGTGCTGTGGAATTCCGGATCAAGTGCACTTAGCCTTACACTGCCTTTCAATGTTCCTTGAATCTTTGCTCTTTCCAAAATCAATGCTCCGCTCGGATATTTCTCCCACCTCTCATAGAGGCAGATCAGTATATACCGACTACTGAGACGGGTTGAAGAAGACGGGTCGCATCGACGAAGTCGACGGCAAACGCGGGCCAGATTCTGTGCTCAGACCTCTTGATGGCGCTAATAGCGCTTGTAATTACTGTACATGTGCGTTGCTTTCCCCCTTATCCGAACAGATTTTACGGAAATTTAAAGTCTCCGGAATCTAAGGATTGAACCCGTGTGAGAAACTTACTGACTGTACAACTTTCCTGTATCTACACCATGGGGAGTATGAACCCTGCAATTGCCCAAAAATAACGTGATGGCACTTTAAAGAAGGGTTACTCACTTAATCTAGTGATCTTCGCGTGCCCCTGAGACTTCATAACATCTCGGGATGCTCTCGTGTACCCCAAAATAGACAGTGAGCATGAAAAACATATTCGATTCGTTCCTCCATATTTGCATTGCAAAATGCCTCTATATAGGTGCTTCGGACTGCTGTTCTTAAAACACTGCACTGTGTATGTGGCCCGGAACGACCGAGTCTAAAAGTCCAATGCTACTTCACGTGAAGCAAATCCTGAAGAAGCAATGACTCAAACCAGCCTTCCCACATTCGCCTTGGGCGCTTTCATACTGCTTTCTGGCCTTCCGGCTATCACGGGGGCACCTATGTCCAATATGGACGTCAGAGCTGTGAATTGCAATGATACTGGTTCAATCTACGTTAGTTCGTGCTTGGAGACACTTGGCCTGACTGACTGGCTCAGCGGCTGGCAGGCGCCGGCCTGTGGACCGGAAGACGACGGCGCCAATTGCTGTGAGGCCAACGACAACTGGTCGACTTGCTTTCTCCGGCTAGCCAAAGGAGAGGATGGTTTCAATTGTACGGAAATCAATAACGGATTTTGTGCCTTCGACCCGAAACTTAGTTCCACTCTGAACGCAGAGATCGTGCGAATGGTACATTATGTGGTCAAAAACATATTTAGTCAGCATGTCCTCCATCCAGCATATGAATCATTCTAAACAAAAGTGTCTAGCCGTTAACACCTTCTTCAACGATTGGTATACCGCGGTTCAATACGTGGCGACTCGAGGAAGCCTAGCCATCCAACCGATCGTTGGCGAGGTCGACATTCCCCAGGACAACAATCTTGTGTTGGGCGATATCCTTATCGCTTTTTCGGCAGGTCTGGCCTTCGTAGGTCTGCCAGAGGTCGGGGCAGCAGTCGAGGTGGCCGATGGCATAAACGCTGCCGCGACTACGGCTGGTCAATTCCTGGTGACTGCGTTGCAACAAGCACCAGGGGTAGCAAAAGCAATTTGGCCGTCAGGCACTACGGATGTAGGACTGATCTCCATCACATGAGTACTCCCCAGAACACTGCTAATCGTTGGCAGAGTCAGTCCGTACAGATCGCAAACTTGGATTCGGCACTCGCAGACGCCACTGCAACGTTGTCGGATAGCATCAATGCTGGCCTTGTAGAAGTCATGACTAACATAACCACATTCACCAGTTTCGTCTCATCTGGAGACTTTTCGGGACAGACGATATTGTCCATACCGAGCGATGTCAACAGTCCCACTCTCGCCTTCAAGACATTTGTGCTTTCCCAAGCTTTGACCGCAAATGGCTTAGTGGCGGAAGTGGGCCCCTCCGAATTGACATCCGACCAACAGTTCGTCGCCAAACAGCTCTGCAACTGGAACGGGCAGAACGTCTGCTATGAAAATGTCTCCTCGAATTACACGTGGGTTCTCAGCGGAGGTTCAATCGGGAGTAGCCGTGCCGCCATCCTCGGCAACGCTCTCAAATACCAGTGGACGGATCTCTCGACGCTAATGCAAGGCGCGTGGAACTGCGCCGAGGCAGGATACTCTGGTCAGGGGCTGATCAACTGGAAACCGGATGGGTCGTTGGACATGTCGTGCATGAGCCAGCTTCAGCAGTGCCTCGTCGACTCCACAGGAACCTGTCCTATGGATCTGGTTGGTGGAGAATGCCCAGTCTCGCAGTATACTTCCTCTGATTGGTTCCGAGTTCCAAATGCTCCTCAACGGTGGGGGCGTGATGGAGGGAGCAAATCATGGGGTTACTCTAAGACTCATTAGCCAATGGTCTGGTCTTTTCAAGTCGCGTGTATATTCGCCCTGAGGGAAATCTCGAACTCGAGAAACTTACACTCCTGATCAACTCTGATTAGTCTGAAATCACTATACGCATAACAAATGTCCTTTCTGGAAGGGCGCTGACTGTCATGTATGTGGCGCGCAGAAGAAGCCCACCAATTTTCCCAAGTGGAGGGAACCTTTCTAGCTTTCCGATCCCCTCTCAAGTATCGAATCGCCCTCTATGCCACTCCTAGTGCCATTGAACATTAGATGCCGATGATGAATCTATGCACCTTCATGCAGTAGTATCGCGCAGCCAGCTTGTCTCTGAGCCAGAACGCAAATTTCGTTGCATTGGTTAGGTCAAAGTCCTCACTGACTCTATGATTATCATCCGTATTCCATTGAGCTTCGTGTGTCCTCAAGCGTATCAATACATTGGCCTGTGCTGTCTAATCCTCTGAAGAATAGGAGGCATAAGCCTTGAGTCCTTTCTTGGCTTTCATGTCTTTGGACTTGTCAGGAACGTCACTCTCACTGTCATCTGACAGATCATCGATAATGTCCATTGCGCTTTTCGTGAGTTTCTTGAAACCTTGAACATTCGGGCCGCCATACTTTGGTGCATCGTAAGATTCTCGCTTAGCTCTCCTCGGCAATGGATCTGTGGCTGCCTTATCCGCGAAGTCGTCGGCCCGGAGCATTTCCCTGGCCGCAATATCTGTGTGTGTACCACCATGTATCGCCGTCAGGTAGTGGTCGAAATGACTTGACGAACTAGCCACGTTCCGGACATCGCTTGCTCTTAGCATCGGCATTGATTCGGATGTAGAATTGAATTGAGCCAAGGCAGCGGCAGTCTGGACCGCGTTGCGAATTTGTCTGCTACGGTCAGTCTTGTACGAAAAGAGCCGAAGCCAACTTGATTGCAGACGATACCTTCCATTCCAAACCTGTGATTCAGAGTCACGGCGCTGCATATGGTCAAGCTCGGCGGCAAATTGCAAGACGCCCTCGAAGTCGACCGAGAGGCGATCTTCTTCTGCAACTCGTCTCAAATTCATTTTCCAAATCTTTATTGTGGACCGCTTTTCGAGTGAAGGGAAGTAGAGTGACACGTGTATGCGGGACTTGAAAGCTTCGTCGAAACTGCCGACCCGGTTCGTCGTGAGGAATAGGATGCCCTGTAGAGGTCAATTTTGCGCCCTTTGTGCATGCGGTCGTGACTTGGTCGCCTCACTTTAAAATACTCAAGTGATCTCAGGAACACTTTCCATAAGCCTCCCGTTAGTAATAGAGCAAAATGTGTGGTGCCTCAGCAACATACCTGAAACCAGAGCGTTGCGTTCAAGATCATCCTTCGTCCGGCTGGCTAGGAATACACTGAATATATCAGCATTGAGATGAAGTCCTTCGAGACGTGCGAACGTACTCTGCTTCATCTATTAGAAGAACACAGCCCCATGTCTCAGCTAGACTGAAATATCGGTGCAGATTTTTCTCGACATTCATAGCGTCTGTGCCAATCTCTGCGGAAGTTATTGGAAGAAGTGGTCGACCAGCGGCCTCAGCAGCGGCTTCTGCACTAGATGATTTCCCCACACCTTGAGTCAGGTGGTAGTGTCAGCTCCTGAGGAAAGAGACACTTCTAAGAAACGCAGAAACGTTTGTCATTTACTTGCCTGGTACACCGTGTAACAGTATTATCAATCCTTTGCCTTTTCCACGGATTAGGTCGCTTGCGTTTGCGCCAAATTTCTCTACTGCCAGTCCAGATTGCCGGACGTGGGACTTGATCAAGCCTTCCAGCACCTCCCTGTGGCCTGCAGGAAGGACCAACCATCGAAAAGCATCGGTATGATGCACTTGATTTACACACTGAATGTCGAGATCTACCCATCTCCGGTCTCGCAGGACGAATGCAACCAGCCTCTTTGGTAGAAGCACTGCCCATTCAAGCTCACTGGGAGTCTCAAGGGTCGACTTGACTTCAAGTAGGTCTCGGCTATTTTCGAGAAAACGGGCTTCGTTCTCGAGCCCACTGAACTCTTCCGTGCCACTCCATGATTTTGTAAGACAGACGGGGCATCTACAATGTAATCGCAAAGGCTTGATAGTTCCCGGTGTGTCATCGCGTACAGATTCATCGACGCCTAGCTTTGGAATATCTGGAAATCCCTCAAGGCGGGCCATCCGAAAATCTATAATAACCTGTGATTCGATCTTGGTGCAGCATTAGCTTGATCATGAAGGTCTCCGAAGGGTCTTATACCTCTGTTCTTGGAGCGTCCAAGGTAGGGCCAGAGTAAATCCAATTGGCAGCAGGACGTTGTCTCGTAATGTTGATGAATAAATTTCCTCTCGTGACCAAAAGTGCTCGGACAGAGTCATGATGTGGATAGCAAACTAATGGAAATAAGGGAAGGTTGGTCACGGATTTGGTACCCTCATATTCTGGAATAGTGAATGTTCTTTTGATTGGACCATACTGATCTCCATCGAAGTCAAAATAGATGCAGGAGACTACAAAGCGCAGGACGCTAGCATCGTGTGGCTTCTCCGCCCCTCCTACTGTGGAAGAAGGCGCGTGATTGTACGATATGACACGAAAGACTTGCTCATGTTCGTCGTAGCTCACGACTTCTTGTCCAAGGGCAAAGAGATACCAAAGATCAGCAAAAGCGATGTGAGTGAGGGAACCCGCATCAACCTGGAGGGACAGTTCCATCTGCGGCCGAAGGTCATCATCCAGAAAGTCAACGAAAAGGCGAAGGTGCTCGAGCAGTACCTTCTCATCGATATCAGGAGAAACCGGTTCGTTCCCGTTGTTTGCTTCAGTGTGAGTCATAAGGCTGCCATGCGTGAGCACCCCCTGGGAAGTCAAATCTGAAAAGGTGTCACTATTAGAGACTGATTCGTCTTTTTCGTGGGATGTTCTAGTGGCCTTGTCGTCTTCACTTGCTTCAGCGATGCGCCGCAATTGTTCGCCAGGTGCATCGCTAAACTCGTCAGTGTTCTTGGACTCCCCTTGACTGTACCTTTTCGACATCTGCCAAAGCAACTGTCTGATCCGTGGCGCTAAAGGAATGATAGATTTGTACGGATATCGAAAGACGAGACTTTGCTGTCCATCATTCTTCAGGAGTGTATAATTCGTCATTTTCTCCAGAACCCCGAGCAGAGGACGCGAACGTACTCTGAGACGCAGAGGCACTGTTTGCGGCAAGCTCGCCTTTTCAAAAAGATTATTCTGCATGTTACTGCGAAGTGGACTCGATATATCGCCAATCAGGATCTGCAGAACGTGAGGATGCTCTAGGCGGAATTCTTCCTCTCCCATCCGCTTTATTGCTGGTATCCACGGTGCATTTTTAAGAGACGACGGCCCCTGCTCTGATCGTCTTGGTGTCTCGACGTGACCTGAGGCTCGGACAGAGGACGACCTTAGCGCAGCTCTGAGAGATTTTACCTCGTTCTCGAGGTACTCAAAGCGCTCCTCCACAGTATTGAAGTATTGACTCATTTGTTCCGTCTGGTTCTGCCCTTTCATCCTTCGCCTTTGTACCGCATCTTCCCCATTATTCTTGGAAGGCTGAAGGCCATAGCCATCTAATGCACTGTTGTCTCCCTGCGATCTCCACGTATTTTCAGGCTGTTTCATTTGAGGTCGAGCGGACGGAGCATTCTGGCTCATTTCCCCCCCAGCGTACAAATTCTGAAGTGAAGTGATTTCCGTATCGAGATCAGATAGTCCCGGTGTGTCCTCTCTATCCATGTCCGTCGGCATAGCGTAGGCAGTCGGGTCTTTGTCGCCCATCGCGTACGCGTAGGTACTCTATAGTTTTTCGGAGACTCGGCTTGAAGTAGCTCCCCGTGGTCTCTATCATGAATTGTGCGGTCTCTTGACACGCACGTAGGGCTACAAGATAGGACAGAGAAGATAGAGCTGAGACGTTCGAGCAGGATAGGTAAAGGACAAAGAATAGTCTGTATCCAGACTTTCTGGCAGGGAATGGATTCGAGGTGGGGAGTTTGAACGCGCTCAGCCTCATGGCTGCATGTCGGCAACACCTAGGCATCACACCGATTGGTCACTACAAAGATAGCGTCCAGCATCCCTGTCTTCAGAAGCGCAGCCAAATTGACGGAGCACACCAACTACTTCGACATACAAAACTTTCAAGCACAGTCGGTGTCAAAAGTCATCGTCCTCCAAAAGCTTAACCGGCCATAGTAGTATGACGTGTTTCATAGCGGGCAATAGACCAGAAGAATCCCACTTCTTCTATCAAAGAATACAATATTATAAGGACTGAAGACATCAGAATTTCGATGTATTATAGGTACAAAGAAGTCGTTTAGGAAAATTTAGTGACAAACTGTCTCTTTCTAGGACTATGGCCCTAAAATGTCCAGAACATTTGATTCAAATCCTAAATCATGATCACATGAAACAGAGTACGCCCTTCATCATATTGGATTTTATGGGAAGATAACCCAAATAAGTTTATAGAATTGTATATGAGAATCCGTAATTGATTTTATCTAGAGTAGGGCTGGACCAGACTCGAAGGATGGTGACTTTTGACATCGACTGTGAAGGTTTATCCAAATTAACGCGCTATGGAAAGTGCGAATTCGGGAAGCAGGCTTTCAATAAATTCCAACTTTGTCCCTCGTGCGTAGAACTGAAATGGAATTATATCGAATGACGTCTGTGAATTGAGGTTGACTCTTATTTTTCCTTGTTGGATCGGCGTCAATAGGAAAGCTGCTGTCCAAGGGTCTTCAAGCATGCCGTTCCTGCAATCATGATAATATATTATCTACAATCTCGTCATTGTCTCCACAATGACTCTTGAGAGTCTGTATCAAGGGTTCAACTACTCCACGATAGACGGCGGCATGGAATGCGTCGCTATCATACTCGCCCTCACTAACGTCCAGATCGCAGCGAATGCACCTTCGAACAGCATTAGCGTAGCGTAGTCCCGTCCATGCGTAGTTGAGGCCCTGCTCGTTATGCGGCTCCAACAGTCGTACAGCGACACAGAATCTAACGTCGTCTTCGCACATCCCCGAGACCACGCTTTCATCGCATGCCCCTGGGAGACCTGCAGCTGGGCCGAGCGCCTCGAATGGTTTGCAGTAGCTGAGCTCGATGAGCAAGATGCCAAGAGAGAAAAGCGGAGGAACTCGCACGCTGAGTGAGCTCCTCGCGGGCTGTCCTCCGACGATAGGCGCGTTTGCAGTGGCCTGTAGCTCACCTTGTCGTACAAAAGAACGAGTGATGAAGGGTTCTTGGAAGTATATGCTTGGTGAGTCTTTGCTGTGGATTCTGACGAAATGAATGTCCTCTCTACCCCAAACTTCACCCAGCCACGGGGTCCGATAGAGTTGAAGCAAGGTCGCAGCAAGTTTCGTACCTAGGGCAAGGCGGTCTCGGGACGTAAGACTGATGTTGTTCTCGAGTAAAGCTTTGAGTGTGATCCTCTTCGTTGATTGTAAAGATTTGATCATGCTAACTCGATGTTGATGGTCTCTTTCATCCACCAAGACACCTAAGCAAGAACCTTCGGCTTGAACTGTCCGAATTGCATCGCAAAGGTTTGATATCCTTTCCAAAGGTATCAGCTTGCTTGCAGATTTATGATTCTTTGTCATGAGATGGTCACTGTTGTAACGGGTCGCAGTTTCTGAAGAAAGAACAGATCTATCAAGGGCATTGGGACCTCCCATGGCCGCCAGGGTACCTAGGTTGGAGGCCAAAGCCGTAGAGATATCAATACGTCGTTCTGAAGCGTAGAACCGTGATTCGATTGAAGTGTCCGGTTGGGTATGACTTTGTTGAGAATGTCTTAAGCTATCTTCGTGTTTCAGAGGCTCTACGATAGCCTTCCTCCAACTCCATAGCTCCTCTTCAATGCCAGCAGTAGCCTTTTCGAGACTGAACATCATCGTAAAGGAGACAGTCTCTCGTCCAGCGGCAGGCGTCACCGTCCGCTCTTTGTTCCGTCTCGCCTCAAGTCTAAGATTCGTGTCATGTGGTTTAGAGCAGCTGCAAGTCGATGACAAACTCTGGTCGAGGATATGATAAAGGCTCTTTGCATATGCTCGAATTATGCTATAACCTTCCCCACCGTGGCTTGATGCCTTGGAATTCAGAGACAGTTCTCCGATAATGCCACTGTCTTTGAGCATTTGCCGAAGATTGCTGTTGTCCTTGTGCATCCGGTCCAGAAGTTTGTCAAAGTCTTTCTCGGAGAAGGAAAACTTGATCTTGCTCCATTCACGCCACGCGCTGCTCGCTTCGAGCCATTCGGGCTTATCGATGATCAGTGAATCATGTCAAGCATGCTCTCGGACTTAACCTACATTACCGTCTTTGTTTATATTCAGTTTCTTCCTGCATTTGACCAAGATCTTGGTCAAGTCCCTGGCGACTGCAACGAAATCGTCATACGATTCTCCAAGGCGCCTTTCGAGGGCATCGATCTGCGCGTCTGTGACTTCTCGCTGCCTCTGGCTGTCGTCCATGATCTCTAATTCCAAGCGCCTGCAAATATTCCGGAAATTTCTATGCTCCGCTTTTATATTTCGAGCTAAATGGCCAAGTACACTTTCCCATTTCCGCCATCTCTCGAATTTTTCACAGCCGTCAATGTAAAACTGGATTCCTGAAATGACCAAGGGGAATGCACCGAGTACTAACCCTGCCACTTCGATACCAGACATCCTGGCTTTATTGCAGCTCAAAAGGGCCGTATGTGCATAGGTGATTGTAATGGGTCAGCTGAAAGCACGGCCTCGCAGACATTCAGCTAATAATAATAGTGCCCCACCTCCCCGCCTCTTTGCCTAGCCGCCGAGCATTTATTACAGGACTAGGGTCGGAGACCTGACCAATGGGCGGGAGAAGCCCCCGGTACAAAATGGCCCCCGAAGCCGGGTGCCGGCTAGCGTTTCTAATCCAGCCGCCTACATCTCCGCGTAAGATGGGTTTGAGGCTGTGAGCATTGCCGTGGACTGAAGAAGTTGCTGTGATAAGCAAGTGAGGCAAGGAGCAGTGGAATTGGAGCCTTGATGGTATCTTGACTTCGCTAAAATGGCTAGTGCTACGATTGGCATGCGTTATCGAGCCTGCACCAGTGCATTCGAACGGCTTCGCGTTGACCTTGAGGAGGGACACCTTGGAGAGTGTCATGTAGCACCGCTACCCGCAGTACAGCACGAATTTGGTAGATTTCAAATCTGGGCTGGTGATGCTGGTGTCACTGGAACGGGTCGAGAGTCTCTTGAGCATCGGCTGCGGGACTACGAAGATGTGCACGACGCAATCGTTGACTTATTGGACGATCTGCATAGTCAACTAGTCAAATGTTTGTGTTTCTTCCTGCCAAAGATCCAAGGCGAGCACATCAAAATTAATGCTCTTCCCAGTCATAAAGCTCTGTTCTAGGCCACGAAACCCACTCGATTTCGAGGGCTCTCATTCCGATTCCAGCACGGATACACAATCGCTATCATCTGGCCCAGACGGTCACAGAACAGAATCAGAACAGCTTCTTCGCGCGATAAACGAAATTATCTGTCTCCTCTTTCAGCTGTCCATTGAACTCCATGACGGAGTATCAAACACTAGCACCCAACGAGAAGCAACGCTCTCTGCGTCACAAGCCGCAGAGGAAGACTTGCGACTAGTCATTGAGACATTTCCCCGCGCAGATGCCAGCTTGCGCGAGCGACTGGCCAAAGCAGTCACAGCGCGTTACGTTACTTTGGATAAGAATTTAACGATTAAAAGCGTGGAAGAAGAGACCGATGATACAGTCACGGAGATATCCTCACCATTTTCTGAGTCTTCTACGATAAGCCTCGCAGCATTTGGACGAGCATGGCAGACTTCCGAAGAGGCTCGGCGAAGGCCTGACTTTGTCTGCCCATTTTGCTCCCATCATGTCGGAGTGACAAACGAAAAGCATTGGAGGTGGATCGTCTCTGCTAGTCTACTTTTTTGGACAAGCGCTAAAACATCTGTTTAGATCGCATATTCTAAGAGACCTCAAACCTTACATCTGCACATTCAGTGATTGTGTGCAAGGCAGTAGATTAATCGGCTCTCGGCGAGAGTGGTTCAATCATGAAGCCAGAGTTCACAGGAAGAGATGGCTCTGCAATGCCTGCCAAGAAAATTACCTGTCTCGAGCAGATTTTGTAAGTCATTTGAAGCTTCGGCACGGAAACCTCTCTACCCCGGTCCAACTTGATGCTTTAGCCGAAATGTGCGAGAGACCAATGGACAGAGACGGTTTGGCCCAGTGCCCGTTTTGTCTCAAAGAAGATCAACATTTTCGCAGTCATGTGGCGAGTCACATGTCGGACCTCGCTTTCGCTGCTCTAAGACGTTACGAAGATCGCCAAAATTCGAAAGGTCGAAGGCCACAACGTAAAGCGATTGACGCAGACGCATCAATGTCATCCTCTACCAGTTCTGCAAAAGGCTCTGAAGATGGTCTGAGCAAAAAGCCGACTTCAAAGACCATCGCGGAAAGACGCCGGAAGGATAAAGTCAAGCAGCAGGGATCATCCAATGTATCGAACAGCTTCTCCCAAGCTTTTGCAGCCCTTCGGGACAGTCCGCTTGGTGCTAATCGAGAGACCGTTGTACGCTCACTTCGGAAGACTCTGAACCACGATACTGAGCATTACGAGGAGAACCTGCTGAACTACGTCGCAGACCTTCAGATCAGTCACGCTGTACTAGAAAATCGTGTTCGAATGATCGAGGTCGATCGAGGCCGTGAAGGTAGAAGGCCAACTTCGATGAAGATGTTGAAGCTCCTCAAATTTGACCAAGACGTTCCGATCAATGATACAGACTTTTGCGCCAATGGATACTACACTTTAGATCAAGCTGCCAAGGGACGAGCCTCGTGGGTAGCGCGATCAGAAAAGATACGACAATGGTTGGCTTCTGTGGCCTCGGGGGGTCTCCTAGTCCACGGCAACTCTGATGCCTCCCTTCGGAAATCGCCGCTTTCTTTGCTTTGCGCAAAGGCAATAGGCATATTGAGCGCAAAACAGAACGTCTTCGTAATAAGGTACTTCTGCGGTCTGCACACTCGAACCAACCACCCTCAGGATGACGCAGTTGGAATGGTAAACAGTCTTCTAGGGCAGCTCATTCTGCAATATGATAGATTGGGTCTTGATCTAGACCTCGCAGGCCTTGATCCTGAAGACCTGCGCGGAGCCAAGGACGCCAATCTACCAGGTCTTCTTACAACGTTCCGACATTGTGTCCTTCAAGTACCTTACGCGTATAGTATATACTGTTTCATCGATGGCATCTCGTTCCATGAGACTGCGCAGAGACGAGAAGCCACACTCGAGGTCATATATATGCTTCGCCGAATCATCTTGAACGCAAGACATATAGCCTTCAAACTTCTGGTCACGGCTCCTGGCAGATCCCAGTCGGTACACAGGCTCTTTCGGCAAAGTGAGATATTGGATGTGCCACAGTACATACCATCCGATGCACAGGGTCTCTTCGAACATGGGCTGAGTGGCCTTGCGAAAGTGTCAGCAGAAACACACAGGCCTACTCAAGAGAATATTTGGAACGAAGAGTTGCAGTGGCGGCGTGATTGGGAGAACAGGAATGGCTCCAGAGAGTCTCTCGTGTCTGTCGAAGCCTAGCACCATCGGACTGTGCTAGTTTTACTTTGGTGCGAGTGCTGTTTTTGTCCCGAATGCCGACCTTCAAATATTTTCTTACTCCGATGCTGGAGTAGAATAAACACTTGCCCATGTCTCGTGCTCGTCTTGGATGACAAGATGTTCGACCTTCCAGGAGGTCAGTCTTTTCAAAGACACTGTTTATACAGCTCAGAGACAGGCTCGTCAACCTTGCGAATACGGCAAGGCAGCCAAGCATGAGAAGCACAATAGACATCCTCATCGGCCAAGGGAAGCTCCTCTCTCCAATCAAATTTACAATTTTTGCAGAGCTCTCTAGCTTTTTCATCGACATGGACAAGGTACGCTATCAGCGCTGGGCAGGAAACACTGGATCAGAGATATGAAACTTGGAGCAATTAGACTCTCACTCAGCACATGGGTTCGCTACAGCTTGGAGCAGTTTTCGAAGCCGTTCGACGCCAAGAGGAGGGCCTTCATCGATTTCTGGCGGGCATGGCAGGTATACGTGCGCGTGAGGGTCTATAACTAGACTGATTTCTTGTGCAATTGACACGGACTCTGTGTTTCATCGTTACGAAGGCAAAACCATAAACACTTTGCGTTGAGTGTCTTCCAACGTTTTACTGCTCTTAGATAAGGGCTCCTTCTGTGGTAGCGGAAGGCATTTGGCATGTTCGTCTATTTAATAGCAAAGAGGGAGAAGTCTGGAGCTTGAATGTCGCTAGAAAAAGGGAAGACTTCAGCAGCTATGGGGCTATCAGCCGTCCGCCACTACTCTTCGATATCAAACGCAAAATAATCACATTTACTCTCGTCATGCTCTTAACCACCCACAGCCGGCGCCAAAAGTCATCATCCTCCAAAATTTCACCGGATATAGCAGTATTACGTATTTCTTAGCTGGCAACAGATCAGAAAAATCCGATTCCTTCAATCAATGAATATAATATCGTAAAAACTGAAGATAACAGAAATTGGATCTATTATAGGGAAGGTTTAGTGACAAACTGTTTGTTTTTTGAATTATGACCTTGAAATGTCCAGAACATTTGATTCAAATCCTAAATCATTATCAAATGAAACAAAGTACGTCCTTAATCACATTGAATTCTATGTGAAAATAATCCAAGTAAGTTGATAGAAGTGTATATGAGATCCGTAATTGATTTTATTCACGATTGGATTAGACTCGAGATTATGGTGACTTTTGACACCGACTGTGACCGTTGGAATCGAATATTGCAGCCGTAGCTCCTGGACAGTATGGCTCGATTCTTTATCTTTCTACTTGAGTTGAGATCGGATCTCTTCTTCTACCTTTGCTGGTACGTGCAATACTAGTCCAGTGCTCCGGTGAGGAAAGGAAAAGTGATTTCCGGGCTACGAAATGGCCCCGCATCATCCGAGATAACCCGGATAGCGTACCCGAGGGATACGCCAATTGGGGGGATGTATCCTCGCCTCATAAGTGAACCCACATGAAGATGGGCGCTAGGGGACTTCGGATTCCAGACCCAGGTGCCTTATGTATGTATGATCAATTTTCAAAGTCTCATGGATTTTTTGTTGAAATGATCAGGTATAGAAGAATGATGTGTACGGAGGTCGGCACCAAAAGTCCTGGACACGCTAATATGGTACTTTCGGAAGACGGCCCTAGCTTTGTATGAGGGGCGCTATCCGAGAGAGTCTTGGCGTCCAGGACTTTTGGTGCAGTCCTCCGTAGGTTGCTTGAAATATCTATCTTAGAGCTCCCCTGGAGGTATCCTTATATGCCCTACTGTATAAGTGGCTGGCATGACAGCCTCGGCTAAATTGCCGGGAGGAGGCTGGGAACCAACAACCAAATAGCAACAGACGTGGGATCGATTTCTCGACGATCCCTTATCACTCGCAACTTGCAACGGGCCATTTGATCGAGATCTGACAGACTGAGTTGTGCTCACCCGGACATCCCTCTAATTCAAGATAGTTTATTCGGTTTCAAAAGACCCCGGACAAGAGATCTGAACATGAATCAGTGGTCCAAGCGGCGTGGGAGTACGCGGACCACCGCCCGATGCGAGAAGAACCTGCCAAGCCTTGTCAGCAGTTAGAAATGGCCCAATAACTAAGGTAGAGAGTGAAGTGACAATAAATAATCCTTTCGTCCGTCGTTCAAATAATATGCTACTCAACTGTCGGTAGCAACGGATCATGCCAAAAGGCGAAGATGTATGCACAGAGAGACCTGATTTTTGCAAAAATTAATGCGCCATTTTGCTATGTACGAAACTTCTGGGCTTTTCTGAAGTATGCTGATCTCAATCCGGAGGTATGTTGAAGGATGGGGGTTAACAACACGGCTGAACGATGATAAGCTCACGTAGCATCAGGATATCCATGACAGTTGAGGATGCTGCATAGATCGCGCATTAGCGCCTCGACGAGGATTTGATGTAGGTGTTTTCCGTGAAAATTTGCTGTCTGTGAGGTGGGGTAATCCCTTTTCTATCCATTCATAGGCCGCCAACTTGGACGACCACACCTGCGGGCTACAGCCTCGTCACCACCTACGCCTTGCTACTGTGGACGATACCAGTCATCATACCACACTCCTGGGCTTTCCTGTCCCGTTTTCGATACTCGCCGGTTTGCATCTTTTCCTTGAACTGTTACTTGCAGATCGAGATGGTCTAGGCTTGAATGATGGCTGGAAACGAGAAGGCTGAAGGACTCCGACGTTTGAAAGCGGGATGAGAAGACTGCCCTTTTTCTCTCTCCTTAGGACGTCGATTTTCTTTCTGGCACCTTTTATCACTCAGAAAATACGCATCCTGTACAAATCGTGGACCCCTCTATATCTTCTAATATTCCGAAGTTGCAAAATCACGACGTTTCGACCGCAAAACGTGAACGAGCCGGGTGCAACATCATCTCCATCTTACTCATGACTTTGAAGACCTTGCGTACCCTGTAGGCTATTCCCAAGGAGGGTCTCACCGGTGATAGCGTCGATATCGTGATTGAGCTACTGCCAATCCAACACTGGAAAGGAACTGAGCAAGGTAACAATCGTTTGAGCTCTCGAAATAGTCGCCGTTATGACTTCACCGGCAGCAGAAAAGCTCTTGCGGCGACCCGTGTCTGGCAAGGCGAGAATGGAAAGCGCTGGCCTTGGAGTTCCTGACCGCATACGTCGCGTCACCTGGATGGACCTTGGTGCTGTCGTTGTGGTCTTTCTTGCGTTCATGATAGCGTCAAGTACCGTGCTGTGTAAGCCTGCTGCTGTCTTCTGGGGTCAAACAAACCAACTTATTCTACTCGGACTGATGCTATCTATCATGGGGTCTTGCGCTCAAAGGCAAATACAGAAGTTGTCACTCGTCTATGAAGCAGCTGCTGACAGATCTACCCTACAAATTTTTGACGCTACTTCGCACGGATTATTTTTCGATATCAGCAAGCACACGACCAAGGATCGTGCTACTTCTTCTCTTCGCTTTGCCGTTGGGTCTTAGCGTTTCCTATAAAAGATTCATTGGCGGATCCACCACTGTCGAATATCTCAGCACAGACGTCACTTTCGGTTTTACGGCCGCGCCTGGCTATCAATTAATTGGGAATGGACTATCACTGCTAGTGGAGGTATATCTGCCGTTCTGGATCAAACCAAGTCTAGGTCGAGCTTACGGGTTCAATCTTTACGTCGCTACTGATAATACGACGGCAGCCGTTCTCGACGCTCCCCTTCCCAACGATCTTGTAAAGATACAAGCTTCATTGAACGACTTCGATTCCATGACCATCACTGCTACTGTCAATGCAACAGTAGCCGAAAAGATCGATCCATCTCCATCAGGCCGAGACGACAATGAGTACTGGACAGAGAAGAAGTCATTATTCAGCGAGACTGGCACGAATCCTATTGACTCTCTTCGTGGGGTATATCAAAGCATGTGGGCTGGTGCAAACAACGGGGGCTTATTCAACTACACAGAAACATTCCTGTCTCTTTATAACACCACCGAAAATCAGACCTTCCAGTCGGAAGCAGAGCGATATGTGTCAACTCGTCGCACATGTGTGGGAGTGTGGAATATCACGCGCCTTAACGTGTCTTTGGTCGATGTCGCCTCTCTACAGTCAGCTGAGGAAGTCACTCAGAATCAAGATATTATCGTAGATATGATGGTCTCGGCATTCTTCCTTCCATTCCTAGGCGAATACGATTGGAAGACAAGAGCTTCATGGGATCAGCCGTTGCCAGGGAACTCTGACCCGGAGACGCCTCTGTTCTTTCCTCTCGTCAACACGAGACCAGCTTTGGTAGCAAGTATGCTCTGGGCTCGTCTCACCAGTAATGATGGTCCCGAAAGACCAGGCATTCGTTTTGACCCATCCTTCCCCGTTCGTACCTCATATTCAAAAGATCCTAGCGAATTGAAATTCGTGAAAAAAGTCGTGACACTACAGCGGAGCCCATGGCTCATAGTGATTCTCGCCATCCATCCTGTCCTCACTATACTAGCCGTACTCGCGAAGGCAACGCTATACACCACTCCAATCGGCGACGGCTTTGGCGTGATTTCCCTACTTGCTGGGATGAGAGAAGAGGGACTCGATGTTCTTCGCGGAGCTGGTTTCAGCGGCAAAGTTTCAAGAAAGATTGCGGTCCGCTTTACAGCGAGCAAAGAGGAAGGGTCGGACTATGAGCAGATCCAGCTTGATCTGGACTCTCGGGACAAGTCTGACAGATTGGAGCCGAAGAAAAGATATGGTTAAAGGAAAGTCTCATAGATTGTCACACGTCAGGATCTGTGCCGTGAGGGATGAATATACGCCACCCCGGGAAGCGCTGGAGCGCGTTTATGTACCGCATGAAGTTTCTTCAAACATCATCTGATAGTATTGAGGTGGCACTGTACTTTCGGTGATGCAGCAACGCGAGGATAAGCTTCCAGATTTCTCGACCGAAGACCGTAGTATGATTTCTTTCGGTGAAAGTAGTTTATCCATCATTAGAGTCTTGGTTCTCACCTATATAATTCGTAGCTCAGTCGCTAAAGTAGCGAGTAGAGTAAGACGGCTCTCTGTCCCAAGCCCAGCGTCACTTCCCCACTTCCCCAACCCCCACTCTCTACTGGCGGTCATCCAGGAGCACTCGCAGATCAGGTTACTGCGATGGAGCTCGAGGACCTGACTCAGGTATTGCAACAAGACGTTTACGTCTCCTCGTCTTGGCTCGCGGATCTTTCCAGGATGGCCAGATGCCGGTGGTAAGATGAATCGTAGTCGACTAGATGAAGACTGGGGGCTATGCTCTAGCTGCATTACTTCGATGGCATCGCCAAAGAAGCTCTCATGGGCTTCAGAAGATGGTCACCGTTCTAGTCTTTCCATACCTGAGACTTCGCTCTCTTTTACTGTTGATACAAGCATTTTACTTCATTATATAGAATACATTTCAAGCGAGGGTACTTTGCTATCTCAAAAGTTGTGGGCATAGCTCGTGGCTCTCTTCTCGGTGTCAATTGAGCAGGTCAGATTCTTCAGGACAGGAATATATAAGGAGATCTTGTATTTTTCATGTATAGCAAAGGGAATTCAAAGGCTTTTTAAAGTTCAAAATCGAAAGGGGCGTATGTGAACAGCTTCTCAGATGAAATCGATGTAGGCGCAGGAGGGAAAGAGGGTCTTGATGCCGAGTCTTGTTAGTATACGATACATGTGAAAGTACTTTTCGATACCAGAGCACCAGAATCCCCTCACGGAAAGACGGCTACAAATTTCCGCCACGCCGCCACCGAGTCGCACGACAGATAAGTTCGCAACGACGCTGGCCCCGACTCGGGCGTCGAGAAGCCCCCCGACGTCAAATCCGGTTGCTCCGCAATCTGCATGACCGCAAACGCAGGCGCGGCGAGGAAGATGCCTGCAAAGGCCCCCATGAGTATGTCCGGGACGAGCCCGTAACCCTTGACACTCCCATCTTGCACCGGACAGATCTGAAAACTGGCCGCAGCCCATATCACCGAGAAGATGCAGTAGATCAGGACGATGTACCACCCCAGACCTGTCTCGATGGCGCCCCTGATGAGCAGTGCCGCGCTCATGATGCCCATGCCGAAAGCGCTGGCCGCGTTGACGATCTTGAACGCGACACCGGCCGGTGAGCCGAGGTACTTTGTCTCGCTCAACCTCGTCGCGTACCGTTTCTTCGTGTCGATTGTGAGGGACAATGCTGCTATCGAGATCGCCAAGGCTCGAACGAGTCTCAACGGCCCGGAAGCGGGCGTCCAGTTCTCGGCAAGCCAGAGAGCCTGCACGATGGGACTGTAAACGGCCGTGTACAGCCAGCCGACCCAGCCGAGGACCGTCACTTCCCGAACCAAGCGGCCATTCATCCTCGTGACCCATCCATGGTAAGGTCTCAACCAAGTCTTCTTGCCGTCTTGCGATGCAATGCGCTGCGCGGTTCCTTGGGACGTTTCCGGTACGAGGGCCCGCTCTTCCATTTCGACCTCGTCGGCGGGCTGCGACCTCGAGACCTGCTCGAGTTTGGCGTAGTCGGAGGAAAAGGATTGGTACAGGCCGAAGAGCGCGCCGCTCAGCACGCGCAGGACGGCGAACCAACTGATCCATCCGGTCATGAAGGCGACGAGGTAGCCATTTGTAGCGCCGTTGACGATGGAGCCGATGAAGGCTGTCAGGATGGTACTGAAGGCGCGACCTTGATCGTTTAGGCTGCACGAAGAGTCGGAGCCCATGGTGCTTGAGAAAGTTTGTCAAAGATGTTGTTCAACAAAATTGAGAGGTCAGCTTAGAGTGGTCTCTCTGCTCTCTGCATAAACGTGAAAGCGAGGACAGGGATCGTGCTGCTGAAGAGGCGGAATTGAATTGATGAAGTCTATTGTGTAGAAAATTGCAGAAGACGCGCAGGCATAGGAATGTAAAGTAATGTAGTATTTGAAGGTGGTATTGATGGACAACCGGTAAGCAGGTTTTCATTCAGCCGCAATCGATCACCTCAGCACTATCCTCAATGCAACTCAATGCAACTCAATGCAACCTGGAAATCTTTAGGGATCCTTGGCGCCGCCAACCATCACAGGCAAGTATCTTTTCAGCCGCATGCGATGAGTCATTCAAAGCGGCCTTGGGTTTCAGCCAATTCATGTTTGGCTTGCATGATAGGACGACAAGTCCTAGTTCACATTCAAGACGGGATACCTGTTCATCACAGGATATGCGAATCGCTCGAATACTACCTAACCACACTGAGGAAGCTTTGGGTACATTTTTAAGTGCGCTGCTTGCCAGGCCGCACAAATAGTCCCTAAAGCCCAGATCGTCGTAGCCACATCCGCTATGACTTTCTGCTTTCCAAAAGGGACGACAAAGGGCGAAGAAGGCTTATGCTGTGGACGTTTCATTCACGAGCTCGTCGCGGGCTTGTTGACCAATGTTGATTGGGAAAATGACTTACTCAATTATTAGCGCTCCACAAATGTGTACTAGGAACATGGTGATGATCAGGCTCGTCACGATACGAGTAGTTGAGAAGACATTCTTCATTTTGAGTATGAGGGAATCAGAACATGGGCTCAAAGTACTAGGATATGCAATACTTAAGGGAGAAATCGAGCAGCTGAAAAGGCAGAAGATGTAGAAGGACCGTGTGGTGTGAAGAACCACGTTTACATGACGTATGATACATGATTGTGAGGAACGCAGAACTAAGTCAAGCATATGAGACTCTTCAGCAGAGGTGCCGCTGGAAATAGCGAAACAGGACTGTACAGGTGGACTTTTGGTTCAATAAGAGCCCGCGTAAATCAGTAATAGGGTGTTTCGGTTTCTCATGCCGTCGCAAAGAACGTAAGGGCAACTTGAAAAGACACAAAGTAGAAGGCTGGAGATGGTACTTTTTCGAGTGACAGCGCTTGTATTCTGAGAAAGAGGTATTTGAGCTTCTCGTCGTCGCAAGAACCGCCTGCTCTCACGGCGGGTGCATGTGCAAGTTAGAGTAGCTAAATTCCTGTGGACAAGGTTTTTCTTCCGATAGATGAGAAAGTCGATTTTTCGACTGCCCTTGAGCGAGACGTGGAGTAGTAAGAACAACCGTACATAGATGAATGTTTTTGATCAGAACACCATGAAGAAAAAACCCGTGGACATGGAGTAGTTTGGTGCCGTTCGTCTAGCACTTCGCTACTGACGCATACTTTACTCCTGTCTCGATGTTTTTGTCCCCGCGGCCGATAGCTCCAAATGCTTTTACTTTGAGTCGGAGAATGGGACAAGCTTAAGCCTTACGGTATAGGATATAAAGAAGCTGGCTTGAATCTGGTTTGGAATTGCACATAGATGTGCCCGATTGTCTCCATTAGCTTTCGACCCCCTGCTTAGACCGTGACTTTAATTTTTAGCTGCATAGTGAGTCGGTCCCCGCAGGGGGTCTGCACCAAAAACCCCCTGTTTCTTGTATTCTATTCTAAATATGCCAAGCCTACAGCGAAAATCGACTGCCCTAGTTAGAATACTGAAATTTATAGTAATATTCGGAAGATGGCCCAAGTTTGGCTATCGGGTCCGGGTCCGGGTCCGGATCCGAAAAGTCTTGGCATGTTTAGGACTTTTGATCAACATGCTCCCCCCTTTCTATCATTGATAATTCGATTTGAATGCCGTGTTTGGAGGGTCTCGGACGCTGAGAGATAGGAAATCTAGCGCCGAGACCCGTTGCCGGAAAGAGGTAACCCGTTGGTTAGGTCATTTAGATAGGGAACGTAATAGGTCTGGTGTCAACTGTCCTCGAAGGTTAGTAAGGTATACAACGCGGGATATTGCCGTAGGGAGTTAGATTTTGTTACTAACGAATTCGCTATATAATTCTACGCGTCGTAGTATATATTTCTAAGTGGTTTTGATGAGAATTGATGGATCTGTGATTGATTCAAAAATTTGTTGACACGAAGCTCGTTTTGGATAAAAACGGGGTTTCTGGAGCAGGCGTCCTACAACAAAAGTCCGCGAAGCGATCTAGACTTTTTTGAGCTTAGTTCCAGCGCTAACTTGTTAGCCTTTGGGACTAAGGTAGGACGCCGGCGCGAAGGAGGCAAGTGCCCGAGGGCCTTCTAAATTCAGGGTTAGGGCAAAAATTAGCAAGCCCTGAGCAGGCAATGCGACCTCACTTGTTGCCTCCTAGCGCCGGCGTCCTACCTTAGTCCCAAAGCTAACGCGGGACTAAGCCCAAAAGAGTCTAGATCGCTTCGCGGACTTTTGTGTTAGGACG
>NKYR01000086.1:9829-178853 GCA_003184365.1 Evernia prunastri
CGTAGATTCTTGGTGACCAGGTTCCTGGTAAATACGCCGTGGATTTCGAAGAGTGGTGAGGATAGTGGAGCAGGCCACCTCTGGAAGAGGGGTCTAAGGGCGCGTACCGTACAAGCCTCGTCGTCCGAGGCTGCTATTGTCAGCGTGACGCCTCGTCTGAATGGATCTGTCTTGGAGGATGGCAGTGTCAACTCCAGGTGATCCTCGTGTAGTCTCACGCGGCGGCGTGTTAGAANTTAGAAACCAGTCATGGAAGTCCTCGTCGTTGAGGTCCCTAGACTCATATGTGAACTCGCCCACCCTGAGGAAGGCGGCGAAGGCCAGACCGAAGGCTGCTCGTATTGTTGCACCATGCTTGGTGGAAGAGTCGAAATGTAACAGGATTTGAAGAAGAATATCCTTCGTGATCGGACGCCTNNNCGCAAGCGGCGAGTGCCGTCTAGAACCCTCTTCAGGCGTGGACTGTGGAAGACGTCCAAGTCCTCGAATCCCATATCCACGTGGACTGATCTGACGCCGGTCAGGTAGGCCTNAGCCTCGTCGTCCGAGGCTGCTATTGTCAGCGTGACGCCTCGTCTGAATGGATCTGTCTTGGAGGATGGCAGTGTCAACTCCAGGTGATCCTCGTGTAGTCTCACGCGGCGGCGTGTTAGAAACCAGTCATGGAAGTCCTCGTCGTTGAGGTCCCTAGACTCATATGTGAACCCGCCCACCCTGAGGAAGGCGGCGAAGGCCAGACAGAAGGCTGCTCGTATTGTTGCACCATGCTTGGTGGAAGAGTCGAAATGTAACAGGATTTGAAGAAGAATATCCTTCGTGATCGGACGCCTTTCTTGANTTGTCAGCGTGACGCCTCGTCTGAATGGATCTGTCTTGGAGGATGGCAGTGTCAACTCCAGGTGATCCTCGTGTAGTCTCACGCGGCGGCGTGTTAGAAACCAGTCATGGAAGTCCTCGTCGTTGAGGTCCCTAGACTCATATGTGGACTCGCCCACCCTGAGGAAGGCGGCGAAGGCCAGACAGAAGGCTGCTCGTATTGTTGCACCATGCTTGGTGGAAGAGTCGAAATGTAACAGGATTTGAAGAAGAATATCCTTCGTGATCGGACGCCTTTCTTGAGTTTCGGCCTCACCTCGCAAGCGGCGAGTGCCGTCTAGAACCCTCTTCAGGCGTGGACTGTGGAAGACGTCCAAGTCCTCGAATCCCATATCCACGTGGACTGATCTGACGCCGGTCAGGTAGGCCTTTATGGACTTGGTCTTGAGCCTCTTGGCACTCAAGACCGCGACCCACTCGGATAAGGAGTAGAATGTGGCCGGGAGGGGAGGATTGACGCCCATAAGCGCACAATGAGTCGTATAGGACTTGATAGCAGTCGAGTAGGTCTGACGGGTTTTCGAGGCCAAGCCCCACCAGAGAAGGCGTGCGACTTCTCATGACAGCGAGGACTGGTTATACCACCACTGCGGTGGGTCGTGCCCTAGTGGGGCAGAGTGATAGGCCGATGTCTCGACAGGTGGTTCAGCTGTGGATATTCGTCAGCGATTCTTCGGTAACGAAAACGCGAGAGGTCGTCAGCGAGTTGATTGGCCTTCGTAGAAATCCATGTAGGAATAAGAAGGATATCATAGCTAGCTGCAAGCATAGCTATCTTTCGGAGTGGTGCCATAGCTGGCCCGCGGATGGAAGACTTTCGGAGTCCATGGACGCAGTCCTCGTTGTCACAGTGAAGTACCAAGCGGGTACCATGGAGTCTATCCAGCCATAAGCGAATGGCGTGGAGGACTGCGGTCATTTCCTTAAACTGGATGTCCTTGTGTGAGTGACGTGACGGTACACGTGTGCTGAATGCGTCTTGGACGTGCTGTAGAAGGTCTGGATGCTCCAGAATGTAGCCTCCCATGCCCAGGTTCCCTGAGGCGTCGGTCCAAATGTACCATGATACTCGACTGGCGACTTGACGTAGTAATTTGAGGCCGTCCCAGTCCTTGAGGAAGATATTCCACCATTGTAGATCCGCCTTCATTGCGGTTGTTAGCCGTACAATGGCTACAGGTCTTCGAATGGCGTCAAACAGCCTTCTTAGGAACGCCCTGCCCGGGACAACAACTTTGGCTGCAAAGGATAGGAATCCAACCGCTGACTCGAGCTCGCGATAGGGGATTGTCGCCCGTTTTAGGAGGTCTGCTACTGTCTTTCTCGCCCGTTCGAGCTTGTCTGGAGGGAGTCTCGCCTGCATGCGTATGCTGTCGAGTTCGATTCCCAGGAAATCTGCGATGTAGCCTAGAATGTCCTTGGTATGGTTTACCATAAGGCCCAATTCGTCACATAGCTTGTCAAACTGACGTGCATATTCCTCGGCATCCGCCCATGGTGGAAGAATGGCAAAGAAGTCGTCCAGGTAGTGAAGTATAACGGTCCAATGGAACACCGCAACAAGTATCCAATTGACGCCTTTGGCGAACAAGTCGAATAGGAAGGGTGAGGTACGAAGACCGAATGGTAGAAAGCGTTCTAACCAATAGAAGTCGTGGCAGAAGAAGCCTAGCAGGCCCTGGTCTGATATAGCAACAGGTATATGTCTGAATGCATCCTTGAGGTCGCGTTTGATAAGTAGGGCTCCCGGGCCCTGCTGCAGTAGAGCGTCTACTGCCTCGTCGAATGTAGTATATTCCAGGGTGCCCCAATCCCGTGGTATACCGTCATTGGCTGAGTTGCCATAGGGAAAGGATAGGTCGTGAATTCGTCTCCAACCACCGTCATGTTTCGGCACGAGTCCCAGGGGTGAGCAATTGAATTGGGCTTTGGAATCGGGCTCGATCCTGGCCAATCGACCATGCTGCAGCTGTTTCTGAAGGTCTGCGGTCAATAAATCAGGAGTGCTGAGGGCAGAAAAATGATTTTTGTTGCGGTGGTTGAGACGTGGACCTCGATATCCAATTCTGGCGCCTTTCCGAAGAATACCCGCTAGCGTCTTGACATAAGTGGTATCGGGGTGGTTTTCCAACCAATACTCCCAACCCTCTACTATCAATGGTCCTGGATGAGGCAGGTCAGGATCTGACGCGTCGAACGGAGTGTAAGGGAACCCCTCAGATATGAACGTCAGCNAGGGCAGAAAAATGATTTTTGTTGCGGTGGTTGAGACGTGGACCTCGGTATCCAATTCTGGCGCCTTTCCGAAGAATACCCGCTAGCGTCGTGACATAAGTGGTATCGGGGTGGTTTTCCAACCAATACTCCCAACCCTCTACTATCAATGGTCCTGGATGAGGCAGGTCAGGATCTGACGCGTCGAACGGAGTGTAAGGGAACCCCTCAGATATGAACGTCAGCGAGGAGGGGATTGCGCTGGCCGTTACGANGAACAAGTCGAATAGGAAGGGTGAGGTACGAAGACCGAATGGTAGAAAGCGTTCTAACCAGTAGAAGTCGTGGCAGAAGAAGCCTAGCAGGCCCTGGTCTGATATAGCAACAGGTATATGTCTGAATGCATCCTTGAGGTCGCGTTTGATAAGTAGGGCTCCCGGGCCCTGCTGCAGTAGAGCGTCTACTGCCTCGTCGAATGTAGTATATTCCAGGGTGCCCCAATCCCGTGGTATACCGTCATTGACTGAGTTGCCATAGGGAAAGGATAGGTCGTGAATTCGTCTCCAACCACCGTCATGTTTCGGCACGAGTCCCAGGGGTGAGCAATTGAATTGGGCTTTGGAATCGGGCTCGATCCTGGCCAATCGACCATGCTGCAGCTGTTTCTGAAGGTCTGCGGTCAATAAATCAGGAGTGCTGAGGGCAGAAAAATGATTTTTGTTGCGGTGGTTGAGACGTGGACCTCGGTATCCAATTCTGGCGCCTTTCCGAAGAATACCCGCTAACGTCTTGACATAAGTGGTATCGGGGTGGTTTTCCAACCAATACTCCCAACCCTCTACTATCAATGGTCCTGGATGAGGCAGGTCAGGATCTGACGCGTCGAACGGAGTGTAAGGGAACCCCTCAGATATGAACGTCAGCGAGGAGGGGATTGCGCTGGCCGTTACGAGTCAATCGGACGGCTTGGATATGCGATTTCCCACCGGGGTGGTGTTGGCATTGGAGGATGAGTGGTTGTGAGGCTTCGAGCATGACGCGGCCGGGTGATTCTGCTGACAATTGGAGCAGACGTGTGCGTACTTGCATTGCTCGCCGCGGGAGCACTTGTTTGCGTTGAAATTATTGCAAGTCAGCGTGCTTGAAGAGGAGGATTTGGGGGCCTGGGTACTGGCTTGCTGTCTGCTATCGTTACCGGTGGGAACTGCCCTTCGGACGAGGAGGTTGAGGCAACGTTGATCCTCCGTGGTCCATGCCAATGGGTTGTCCTGGCCGTTGAGCATGCGGGCGGACATGAAGGCATAGTGGTATGCTCGAATGGAGTCAAAACGGTAGTGGACCGAAAAGTCTGATAGACGGATTCGATACTGAATGAGTGCCTCGTGGAGCTTCGTTGTGTTGGAATGATACCTTCGACCTACTTCTTCGCCCTGAATCGGACGACGAATACCCTGAGGATGAGTCGCGTCGACGACGGACATATATCACTTGGGGGGACCTGGATCGGTGACGAGAGGGGGACCTGGATCGACGAGATCGAGACCGGTGCTTCTTTTTGACCAAATCCTTGAGTAAGGACGCGATTTGATCGAGTTGAGAAGCCGGAGGGGGGGTCTCTTCAATGACGTCCGGACTGACCGTCCCAGAGGAGACCGGTGAGGCCGACCGTGCTGGGGTTGGATCGCGTGGANGTGTGCGTACTTGCATTGCTCGCCGCGGGAGCACTTGTTTGCGTTGAAATTATTGCAAGTCAGCGTGCTTGAAGAGGAGGATTTGGGGGCCTGGGTACTGGCTTGCTGTCTGCTATCGTTACCGGTGGGAACTGCCCTTCGGACGAGGAGGTTGAGGCAACGTTGATCCTCCGTGGTCCATGCCAATGGGTTGTCCTGGCCGTTGAGTATGCGGGCGGACATGAAGGCATAGTGGTATGCTCGAATGGAGTCAAAACGGTAGTGGACCGAAAAGTCTGATAGACGGATTCGATACTGAATGAGTGCCTCGTGGAGCTTCGTTGTGTTGGAATGATACCTTCGACCTACTTCTTCGCCCTGAATCGGACGACGAATCCCCTGAGGATGAGTCGCGTCGACGACGGACATATATCACTTGGGGGGACCTGGATCGGTGACGAGAGGGGGACCTGGATCGACGAGATCGAGACCGGTGCTNCCTGGATGAGGCAGGTCAGGATCTGACGCGTCGAACGGAGTGTAAGGGAACCCCTCAGATATGAACGTCAGCGAGGAGGGGATTGCGCTGGCCGTTACGATTCAATCGGACGGCTTGGATATGCGATTTCCCAGCGGGGTGGTGTTGGCATTGGAGGATGAGTGGTTGTGAGGCTTCGAGCATGACGCGGCCGGGTGATTCTGCTGACAATTGGAGCAGACGTGTGCGTACTTGCATTGCTCGCCGCGGGAGCACTTGTTTGCGTTGAAATTATTGCAAGTCAGCGTGCTTGAAGAGGAGGATTTGGGGGCCTGGGTACTGGCTTGCTGTCTGCTATCGTTACCGGTGGGAACTGCCCTTCGGACGAGGAGGTTGAGGCAACGTTGATCCTCCGTGGTCCATGCCAATGGGTTGTCCTGGCCGTTGAGCATGCGGGCGGACATGAAGGCATAGTGGTATGCTCGAATGGAGTCAAAACGGTAGTGGACCGAAAAGTCTGATAGACGGATTCGATACTGAATGAGTGCCTCGTGGAGCTGCAGGGCTACATGAGGTCTTGCAGCAAAGAAACAAATGGCGGTGCAATAGACGTCGAAACAGCGAAGAAGTTGGCTGAGACCGGAAGCTTCCTGAATAACCTCATCCTTCTTCCCCTTACATAGAAGATTTGCTTGAAATATTTGACGTCGACCGCCCGGAATTGCTCGTGGAGTTTAAGAAAGGGCTTATTACCTTCGTTGTGTTGGAATGATACCTTCGACCTACCTCTTCGCCCTGAATCGGACGACGAATACCCTGAGGATGAGTCGCGTCGACGACGGACATATATCACTTGGGGGGACCTGGATCGGTGACGAGAGGGGGACCTGGATCGACGAGATCGAGACCGGTGCTTCTTTTTGACCAAATCCTTGAGTAAGGACGCGATTTGATCGAGTTGAGAAGCCGGAGGGGGGGTCTCTTCAATGACGTCCGGACTGACCGTCCCAGAGGAGACCGGTGAGGCCGACCGTGCTGGGGTTGGATCGCGTGGAGGTGGACGTTGCGAGGAACGAGTTTTGGCAGAGGCACGAGGCTTGGTAACACCTTTAGGTGCAGAGGCTGCTGGGGCAGTGGTCTTGGACCTGGTTTTGGACGTCTTGGACGTGGCTTTGGACTTGGAGGACGAAGTCGGCTGGCTGTTTGCCTTGGAACGAGTTGTCATGGACGCGGAAGCCATTTGGGCAGTGGGGTGTGGCTGTGAGTGGAATGATAGAGGAATGTGCTAATGGGAGTAGAAACTGGATATCAGGTGACACCGTGTTACTTGCGTGGCTACGGAAGAGGAACGAAAGAATGCTATGACTCTGAAAGAGATCAATTCGAATGAAGAGTCAAATGCAGATAGAAGCCAGCTACTTATGCTGCTTCCTAATGAGCTACCTCCCCTGTAGAGGACACGTATTCCAACATTCCAACCAAGGCCTGAAACGATATAAGCGATATTAAGGCCTACTAACCCCCTGTCATGCAGGCGTGAATTCCATAGATCTCGAAGACTCCAGCTGGACACCGAACGCTGAAGAAGAGAGATTCTGGTTCAACGCGGAGTCTGCCGACTTGTACTTTCAAACCCGTATTGAAATCTAACCTGAACGAAGAGCATGTCAGTACAGTCCCAATCTCTAGGACTTGTCGCTGCAAACCTGCAACCTCCGCACAGTACGCTCCTATCTACGATTCGCTTTGTCAATGTCGAAGTCCCACTCTCTCAAGACGTCCTGGACCTCCTGATCGCCAATCCCATATTTGTTCCGTACTGCGAAATCTGTGTGGCTCTCGTTCCGACATTCATGGTTGGCTGCAAGCCAGTCGAGGATGGACTGGACATCTTTTCCTCTAATGGTCGAGCATGTCTTCGGATAGCGATAGGCAAAAACCTTCGAAAGCTCCTCGTTGGAATATTCAATGCCCCTGACACGGACAAGGTTCAGCTGGTAGATGAAGCCCGTCTCGTTCTCGAGTTTGAAACGCTTGAGCGGGTTGTGCTTAAAGGTAAGTCTGTTGGTAGCCATGGTTGAGGAGGTAGGGTCGTGGAAGTGGTGAAGTCTATGGATGGTCTCTGTGTAACACTGTTAGGCAAATTTCTAGGGGACAGCGAGGTCTCCGTCTATCTTACCAAGCAGCACTTAGGTAAACTGGGTGATTACAACTTTGCCCACTCTCCATGGACTCTTGTGGTAGTTTTGGGAGAAACTCAAGTCGAATACGAGGGGCTCGGCACGTGTGCTACTTCGGATATGACTCTCGAGCGGTCCAATCGCAGCGCTGCGATGTTGATCTCAACCTATGGGAAATGCCAAAATTAATTCACATAAATGAAGACACTAGCAGAAAGTTCTGGGTCAACTGATGGCATCAGCAAGTCCTCCTTGTGACCCTATACACATGATTTTTAGTTTTTGGCTTGAGAGGAGCCCAAAAGCAAGCCAGTTTGTGTATTCATTTCCTACCAAAAATGATGAAATCTCAATTTGCTAAATCTAGGCAACAGGTCATTTTGATTTGATCCAGCGGAAGCCAATATTTACCATTGTGAATCTCAAGAGGAACTGGAAACAAAGGTCCATTCCCTGCCTCCAAACTTCACCCCTTTCCAACCCTCCAAAAGTCGTGGTCATGTTACGCCACGCAAGCTAGGCCACACTTTTAGTTTCCAACACTGCGATATTGCTGACTTATGGTGGTAGGCAATCATGGCCACAATCATGGCCACAATTACAATCTCGTCTTCTGTGCATCGAAAGAGACCTGATGCAAATTTTCATACCAATGCTACGCCCATTCTTGGTCTCTCATACCGCTATGCAACACGCTATCATTACTTGTAATACCGGAACGACACGGGGCTTTTTCCTCGTGGCTCAAAACGTTGCAGCTCACCCTTATCTCAAATGTTTGGAAGCTGGTCGACCCACAGTGCGCTCATAAGACAGGGACATATATTGCTTGCTTCTTGCTCGCACCGATCTTGCTCTGCTGACTCACCCTGAGTGCGAGTGGAGTTGAGGCAGACGCCCCGGCAAGGAATTCACTACTTCAACTCCTTGACCGATAGCGAATCCCAAGCCTTGGGTATTTATCTCGGTCTGCCTAGGATCTGAAGCACCTACGTTAACCAGCTTGGGTTCTGCTGGGAAGGAGTTGTCAAGCCAGTGAACAAGCGGTTCACTGTCCAAATCACTGTCCCATTGCTCTGGTGATGAGCCATTCGCCAAGTCCTCTCCACCACGACACCGTCAATAAGATTGCAGGCATGCCGCTTCCGTTCGACTAGTGAAACTCGTCGCAATCTCGTACCAACGCGACCCAGTCGGGTTAATTGAGAGAGACGAGGGTCTCCACCTCTGGCTTCGTCCATGTCTTCGGTGCTCTCGGTTAATATTGTCTAGGTTTGTTCCAACGCTACCTACAACCCTTCTTTGTATACCTTTGGAATCTTCTGGAACCCAGCATTTTCCTGCAGCGCGGAGACATCGGGAGCTGACCTTCATCCTGACTCCGTCTACCGTTACCTTGCAATCAGATCTCAGATATCGCGACCATGGCGCAGCTGCCATCGTACGTTTACGGAAAGGCAGCGGCATGCCAATCGATTCCCAACTCCGCCGCGTTATGACTGTCAATCTTCCAAATCCTCTCACCCTCCAGGATCCTCGTTAGGTCATCCTTCTGTTGAGGATTCGAGTCCTGCGTTCTCAAAAATCATATTCGTCGCTTACGCCGACAGAAGCTCTCGGTTCGATCGGGCAGTTGTTGGCTACATTCGGCCCAGGGCTTCCCTTCTCTACGCAACAAGACCAGAAGCTACTCCTTCCACACCTACAATATGCTAGTTTTTCCATTTCCATGACTTGACCGTGGAAGCAGGAAGAGAGAAGCATGGCGGTTGAGTGATCTACATGTGGAATGTCGGCTTTCTTGAATTCCTGAATGGCATGGGAAGAGATGGAGGATTGTTAGGCGCCTGGGGACATCTTGCTCTTCGCTGAATGGGGTTAAAATGCTTTCTCTGCATTGCGTCTTTCTGGGCACCCATAATTGATTCTGGTCTCCATTCCCGACAGTGAGTAACGGTGCGGCAGATTCCTGACAAGTACTATGCCAAGAATTATGTCTGGGGACATGGGAACAATCAATAGTGGCTATATAGACCTTGCACAGTCTGAAGTTACACCACAGTCTACGAGGAGCGGACTAGGACTCCTTCAATCTCGCAATACTCTCTCGAGCAAACTACTATTTCTGACCATGCTTGACAAGCTGCTTTACATTACCAGGTGATGTCTATAACGTGAGCGAACTATGCAACAAGATGATCCTTGATCCCAGTTTACCATGAACAAATAACTCTTCTGGGTTGCGGTTGAGAACATGCAGAAATCAGTGGAAATGTTTGCTATGCTTTAGCAAAATCCACAACCGCCAAAGCAATCAGTAGCACAGCTTGGAAGCCTCTCACATTCATGCGCGTTTGTGTCTGCGGCTTGCCAACACACATTTCCCGAAAGGGAGCAGCGGAGCGAGAAGGCCAAATAGCAGATTTCAAGCGTACAGTAGTAAGAAACCGATTTTTTCTTTCCCTTGGAATTCAAAACCTTTGATTTATGCCCAAGCAGCTCCTCCCTCCCAGTCTCAACAACGTAAAACAACTCATGTACTATTAGCATAGTAGATGTGTGTCTCGAGAAAGAGTCCATGCGTAGATATACCTGCCAAAGTGTCTCCCATGTCCAATGACAGTGCAGAGCTCCTCTGTCCGCGTACATCTGAGTACGCGATTTTAGCCCCATACCCGCAAACATCCGCGCCGCCGACCGTCGTGCCGATTCACATTAATGAGCCATGCGAGACATCAGCAAACGTGTTGTTTGAGGGCTAGATGATTGCTTGCGATGGCTTGGTTTTGCCATGTGCAGTTGAGGGGTTGAGGGGGGGATGATGGTAGGGGGATAGAGGAGCGCTGGATGGGTGTGTGAAGATGGGTGTGGGGCAGCTTGCGCGGGAACGGGCAATGCGGGTGTTGATTTCAGGCAGAATAAGAGCTTGTGCAGCTCGTTCGAAAGGTTAGGTATGGAGATAGTTGAGCATATGGGCGATGGCGATGGAGAGTTTTGGAAGGATGGCTGTGCTGCTCGTTTGACTTTATAGTGAGGAGGTCCCGGACAACAAGAAGCGTGGAAGGTAAGGGGAACCTGGGAAGCATGGTTTACGCAAGCTGAGTGATCCTACCACGCAAAGCACTTTTGAACCGCTCCTTCCTTCAATATCAACCCAGCCGATTGCTCGATTATGAAAGTCAACAAGCTTGAGATACCACGTATCAAAAGCTCCAGCAATCTCACACCCCTATTCCGTAACGCAAGACTAAATAAAGTCGCAGCACCTGGACATCCCCCCCCCATCCACCATATTCCTCGTCGATAACTCCAGCGGAAGCCCCAGCTTTCGAGGCTGCCCAGTCTCGCACTGGCGCCTTCCCCGGAAACGGTCAGCCTGTCCGCGTGGTCATCTTCTCCAGGAGCAACGGGGTGAGCTCTGTAAAAGAGGGTTAGCACGAGGAATCTGTGATGGGTTTTGAGGGTCCCTTACCAGGGTTTCTGCCGGTATGTGCGTTCTTGGCGGCATTGTGATGGGTCTGGTACCGCCGTAGAGGGCCCGGCCTCATAGGGATTGTTCGGGACCTGAGGACGTGGGTGGTTGGGGTTGGCCCAGGGCTGGTTCGGGGCAGGCATTCGGCGGGGGAATGCTGGATGATGTAGCACATTGTCCATCCTGCGCTCATTCGCGCCGCTCTGGTTCGGGGGAGGTCCATCCGTCTCGGAGTCGCACTCTATGAGGAAAGGATGCTCCTCAGTCCCCTCGTTTGCGCTAAACCCAGCGCCAAAGCGGTAGACAACCCTCTCCGGTTCTCTCGCTCTGGCGGCCGCCTCCTTCTTCCGCTTTTCCCTCACCTTTCCCGACACCGGGATTGGCACCCCGGTGATGATCTGGCTCGTGAGCTCGTGCACCGAGTGCCCATCCACCGGGAGGCCGTGCTCCAGGCAGTACGCTTGCTTTCGCGGTTTGCGCCACCAGCAGATGTCCTTGTTGGTCGGTCTCGGCGCTACGTCCGGCGAGGGTGCGGGACTTCGACCGCGCGGCTGGTTGTTGTGCTGTCGCGGCTGAGGGTGTGATGGGGGTCCAGCGTAAGCTGGTCTTCCTTGAGGTGGCGCCTGCTGTTGCCAATGTCGTTGATCTCGAGGCTGCCCATATCCTTGGGACGCCTGACTGGAGCCAGTTAAAGCTGGCCCTATCAGCGGCGGCTGCTGCTGCTGCTGAGGATCCTCGTGCCTTTGCTGGTCATAACGAGATTGCTGCTCCCGAATCTGTTTCTCCCTCTGCTGCTGCTGCTGCTGTTGCTGCTGTTGCTGCTGTTGCTGCTGTTGCTGCTGTTGCTGCTGTTGCTGCTGTTGCTGCTGTTGCTGTTGGTAGTGGTGTTGTTGTTGTGGTGGTGGTAGTGATGGTTGTTGTGGTTGCTGCTGTTGCTGCTGTTGCTGTTGGTAGTGGTGTTGTTGTTGTGGTGGTGGTAGTGATGGTTGTTGTGGTTGCTGCTGTTGCACTTTCATTTGCCTTTGGAATTCTGCTTGCAACCGCTGCTGCTGCTGTTGCTGTTGCTGATGCGGTTCCAACTGCGGATGCTGAGGGCGAGGTGGACCACCACGCGCGCCAGCCATCGTGATCCAGAAGCGTTGAAGAAAGGGTGATCAAGTTCTGCTGTCTCGAGATTAGGATCCAACTGCACTGGTAGCCCGATTGAGACTCGGCAAAGCTGTTCAAGACTGCGGTTATCTCTTGAATCTTCAGCAACACGCATCTGTTGGTATCTAGATCCGCTCATCTGGGCGTTGATGCCGAAAGCAGCGTCACGAAGCTGTTGATAAGCGTTGGAAGATACGTTCTGGTCCATTTTGATGTGGTGAGTAGTTTTGGAAGTGAGAGCTCCTTGTTAGGCACAACGACCTAAAGCCGTGAGAGTGACCCTTGGGCGAGCTAGCGCGCGCTAGTGTTGATCGTGCAGTGGAAAGAAACCTTTTGGCCCGAAAATCTTGCTCTCCAGGAACAGCCAATCTCACCGCTAGATTACAGTTGCTTTCTACCCTCCTGAAGGTATGAGATCCTTGAACCCATCTAGACCAATTTATACATTCATACTGCGGAGGTCTAATGCAATGCTCTGTTCCTAGTCAAAGTCTGACCGATTTACATATCTTGCCTTCTGTCTTCTCTTCAAGGGATAGTGGTTGGTCAATACCAGCCAGAGTGTCTAGCATGAAGTCGCTGACAAGTCTCCAGTTTTCAAGCCTGAAGAAAGGACGAACCATTTCAACCCTCGTCAGCCTTTAATAAGCAGAAGCTATGAGCGTTGCCGCAGACATCACTGGGTTCGGAACGATGCTTATTCAGTGACTGCTTTCCGAGCAACTCAAACGATACAAACGCTGACTGATAGCAGGTCCGATTCTCTCTTCTTCACTAAACTCCCTCGAGAGTTACGCGATCGAATCTACGATGATTGCTTGTACATAGGAGAAGTCGACCCATTCCCGGAATTCAAAACGTTAGCCTCGTTTCCTTGTGTTGGTCTCCTCCGCGTTTGTCAAGGGATGAAACTCGAGGCCGAGCCGAGACTTTATAAGAATACGTTCATCCTGTCCAACGAGGGAGCTATCCAAAAGCTCCTTCAGCAAACACTCTCCACCCCCGAGCGCAAGCTCCTACTAAAGTCGGTTGAGCTTAGCCTTAGCTCGCGGGACTTCACCATAGAAGATGGAAGGGCGGCGGAATCGGCTGGGTTTAAAAAATGGTATAACCTTCCCAATAATCCTTGGCGATATGTCAATCCCGGTCGACCGTATCATCACTTGGCGCCCCCCCAGCAAAGTGTCGTTGCCTGGCAACGCAAATTTGATCCAGTCGTCGAATACCTGGCGCTTGATCGGCTTGTACTGGATCTGAGATATAGCTTCTGCTCCTGCTGCGATAATAATAGGATCAGAATGGCAACGACGGCCATCCGCTGCTTCCAGAAGGGCTTCAAGTTGCAGGCGCCGGGGTTGGTCGAGGTGAAAGGGTGGGATGATGCAGGCCGGGCCGACCCTGAGGTCGTGGTACGGGAGTGCTTGCGTGCCTGGACGTCGAGACGAGCGAGTCGCCTTCCGGGCTCTGCGGACCCGGCTTTGGATCGTGTTGACGAGGCAGAGGAGTGGTTGCTGAATCAGGTCAGCTACGAGGCATGGCAGGTCTCGATGAGAAGTGATTTTCTCTTCGACGGAAGAATACGGCGATAGTTGAAGTAGCTGGTTTCCTGGCTCGGACAGAACTGCACCAGCTGCCATCGCCCATACCTCGAATTCTACCACCATCCATCGGTAACCAACGGTCCTACTGATGGTGGAGCTGCTAGTCGGTGCACCATGGCCATCCCTATCGATAGGTTAGCTGGTCAATTTTTGAGGGGTGGAAGGGAGAAAGAGCGGGAGCTTTGGTGTTTACCTGTGGAGGCATTGGTGCTGTTTCATGATCAAGCTCTTTGATAGCAAGGACAGATGTGGTAGACCCAAGCATGCATCACAACTACACTCCTCAAACATTTTTTGATCCTCACGCCTAGCCGAACTACTACTTACGACCTATCTATGACCACGTATGCAAAACTTGCAAAGCCAACGGTCCGCAGACGTAGGAATGGATCGAACTGCATCGTGGGATGCTGTGCTAGGCAGACATCTTTCGTATGAGCATGCTTCCCTAGTTCTACATTTCTAGTCGTTTCTAGCATTGGCGACAACACCATTTCCATGTAGCTTTGTCAGAGTTAAGTGATGCCCCTCCCTTAACATCCCGCCTATGGAGATCGCGATGGTCGGAGTGGATCAGAACAAATCCCGTACTGTGCCCTTTCCGAGGCTGCTCTTGGAACTTCGTAATGATATACAGCTGTCTACCCTCAATTATACGCATGAAGTTGGTGAGCGTGTCTTGAAACCAGATACGGAGGTATTCGTTGTTTAGCATTATCATGACCACTATCTAGTTACTACCATTTCGCTGACTTGCTGAAATTATTCAGGAAATTGAAGCTCTGCTCCTTCGAAACATGCCCTGGCCATACCTCGGAGCCCCATCCAAGCGTCATCTCCTCTACATACATGAAGCCGCTTCGACTCTTTCCGGCGGAAATCCATCCATCAGCCTAGCTACCACATTCATAAAGCCCACCACTGCTCATGTTCCATGGGCTCTTTGAGGCTCATCATATACGGCACAAACGCAGAGACTTCCAAGCGAATCGGCATGTCAGATGCATTCGACCAAGACGGCTCCCTGAGCAGCCACCCTCTTCCTCCCCGTCTGTACCTGAGAGAGCCTGAATACAGCGCCTCTGCGACGGCTTCTTCCCTTTCGTCACCGATGGTGGTAATCGACCTCGCCCTCTTTGCGACGCTCGAATATTGCACCACACATACACGCCTCTTCTGAAGCGCTTATCCTCTCACCTGCCGAAGCACCACACCCTCCACTCCTTCTTCATCCGAGTCCCGACCCACCGGCCCGTTAGAACCCCTCACCACACTCCCTAGCATCGAGCCTTCCAGCAGCACGGGCCCTTGTCAGCGCACAGTACCTGGTCCGTCCATATCATCATCAAATAAGTCTGCACGCCGCGGCCTCCAAATTTCGAACCGAGCCAAGATTGGAGAAGTAGCTGCCCTGCAAGCGTTGCTCAGTTGCTGTTGCGATCCAAGGCACATATTGCTGGCGAGAGCGTGATACGAAGCAGGCTTGATGTGACGAACGAGCGGGTTTTCTAGACCCGTGGTGTCTGTCGTTCGAAGAGGTGCCGGAGGACAGAGCGGTGTATTTGATCGGGTGACTACCGGAATTAGGGAACTGAGGGCGTACTGCCAGCTGCCATTTTTTCTGGTACGGAGGGGTTGGGGGATTCCTGGCAGGGACTTGTCATCGAGGTTGCAGGACGAGGTCGGGGGAGTAACGGGGCTGGCACGATGAATGAGGAGAGTTTCAGGTTGGAGAGACAGAGAGGCGGGAGGGAGAGGGAGAGGGGAGTTTTGCCTTTGCTGTGGGAGAGCTGGTAACGTGGGTGAGCTGGCTGTTGGATACGAGACTCTTAGGAGCGGGGTGTGGGAATGGAGTCACTTGGTGGGCATGTGGTTCTTGGGCCAGGTTTTGAAAAGAAACGCATGTGCTCAGCAACCTCTATGTCTCGCTAGAAATACGAGAGCGCTCTCAAGGAAAAGAAAGAGGCACAAACTCCAGAAGTACCCCTGTTGCAGCATTAGGCGCTTTTTTGGTTCTCGTATCTCGCCTTGCGCAAAAGTCCCTGATCCTGTGGCAGCGTGCTATCGATGATATCCAAGCCGAATAGACCCTCTTCTCGCCGTCCATATCATTCCGAAGTGCGAGATCCTGCCTACGAAATGCGGAGAGCCAGTCCAGTCCTTCATGCTCATCGGCGTTAGCCCACAAATGCGCTGCTCTACCAGCCCCAGTGTCCCGTTAGTGCATCCTCGATCTGAAGTAATGTCCTGAACCACTTGTAATCGCCGTAATCCTCCGCTTTGCCCAGTGCTCTCGCCTTCGTCCACCGCGCAATCTGATGCTCCGCCCTGACCGCTTTCAACCCAACCGGCTCCCCGGCTGATCCATTCGCTTTCAATCCATCCGGCATCGCATCGGTCAGAGTCGCGCGTGCCATATCCGCAAAGTCGCTCTCATCGACACCAAGGCTGGCAGGAAGTCTGCAGTGTGGAGGGCCACGTGCGATCTCTAGCCCTTGTAGGCAGAGCATCTCTGGCACGCCCTTCGCAAAGCCCTTTCGGAAGACCGCCGTGGCTCTTGTGTCGAGTATGCAGCAACCCATGGGGCAAAAGCTCTCGCAGAAGTTGACAGTCAGCTTTCGAAGCTTGGTGTCTTCGAGAATGGGGGCGATTTTGCCAGGCCAAATGACGTGGCATAACTGGTGCTTCCAAATGGCATGCCGCTGCGGGTACTTCACAGAATCCCAATCTGCGTACCATGATTCCAGATTCGTGCCAGGAACGATATTGGTCGGAGGAAGATCTTGGACCTGAGCTTGGAGAGATTCTTTGACGCTGACTGACATGTCGGTTGCACAAAACTCAATCTCAACATTTTTTAGCCACAGTCTTCTTTCCGAAGAGTTGAGGCACTTGTCGAAAAATTGGGCAGTCCATTGCGCTTTGGGCAGCACAACTGTGTTCTCCCGGTAGATCATCCATTCGGCTTCTTGACGGATGATGTGATTGACGCGCACAAGACCAATGGATAGAACCGGAAGGTTCTGCTTTTCTTCCACTTGGCGTTGAGACAGTGTTGTTGTGACGGCGGTGTTGGGGTGGTTCGGTTCCCCCTCTTCTGGCCCCAGGTAGGGGTATTTTCCCCACAATGAGGCAGTATTCGCAGATATGGTTGCGCACCTCAGCAGGCAAGCTTAGAAAAGTGGGCATGTTGTTCCGGTTTTTTGAAGCCCTCTGTTCCGAAACTGCGATAGGTGAACGAATACTGCGGCGTTGCGAGGCTGAGAGAGGAGTGATGTTTGCTCGTGCGTGGTCTGGCTGCGCAGCTTCCTGTTTGCGTAACTGAGGAGGTAGCTGCGTTGGGAATGGCAGCGGGTAAAGCACCAGGTGGCTAGATGAGTCTGAGTGTGCCGGCTTCGTGACGTGCAGAGAGGATGATGAAAGAAAGATTTCAGGACACCAGCTTCTCCAGAGCTCAAGTTTCGGCAGTAGAGTGGAGATTGAAAGATTGGAAGAGTGAACGGTGTATTTTTGCAATCCCAAAGCCGATGGGGAAGCTATCAAAGTGTGTCGCCCGATTAAGCGAGACACACCACGGCCGATGAGCCACTTGCGGCCTTCATTTTTGCACTCACTCGCAAGGAAAATTCAAACCCACACAAATCACGTACACAACTCACATACCACAATGGACCCTAATCTCACGCACCGGCAGCACATGAAGTATGACGAGGCCTATTTGTCGCCGTACCCTCCCATACAGCTCACCAAGAACACAAGGGAGCCCGATTATACACAGCCACAGCACATGATAAATGACGACCACTATGTGTCGCCATATGCCAGCAGTCAGATTCAGACGCCGACGCCCATTCAAAATGAGGCGTCGATGCAGTCAGCATGGTCTGGAGTTTTTCCAACGCCAGACAGCGCGACCTACACCTATCCCATACCGTCGCCATATGATCCTAGCAATTACTCGGTCTACCCAAAGCAGACACCGTATGACGGGATGCAGCCACATCACTCAGCCTTCGGTCCACCACGACAACCGGCAGACATTGGCCGTCAGCAGCTGCAGGACCAAGGTCAGACGCAAAATTCTTCATGGCAACCATGGTACATGCTTGGACAACAGAAGGAAGTTGGCTTTGCGAAATTGGCGTTTGAGGATCTGCACCTGGCTCAGCTGCAGCGTATGTGTTACGAAAACGACATCATTTGGAGCAAATAATCCGGAAAGCCCGAGCTCATTCAGATGCTTGAGATGCGTGGAGTGCTATCAACAATAGGATATGGTGATTTGGACAAGGGGCAACTAAGCCACATGAACGACGAACGCCGCATGATATATGACAGGCACAGGTCCGCCGAGGCTGATCTCATAGCAGCGCTTCTCCAACATGATCATTTGAACGGAACGGGAAGTCAGAGAGATTGATGGGCAAGGATTCAGAGGAGACAGATGCAATGATCGTCAGTGCCAGCTCTGACCCTGTTCAACGATATACGAGAGATGAATACTGACCACTTGGAGCCCGACAGAACTGCGTCGTCACTGCCATCTTGCCACCACTTGATCTCTGCAATGGTCAGAAAGCCTTCGGACAACCTGCTGCAGCAGTGCCTAGAACGAGGTTGCAGCCAAGACAGTGGGCTCTTGGTTTCTACCACTCAATCGATTCCAACCCGAGACCCCCTTCGTCATTACTATCAACTCTTGTGTTCACATTGCAACTCAAAAGACGTACCGTTTTTACGCCAGCCCGGTTGCCAAGACGTGACCGGTGGATGTGAAATTTTCGAGAAGGGGGTTTCAGTTTTCTGCTTGACATGTTATGTTGGTCGAGGAGGAGGGCCGGCTGTTGCAGGTTTCCAACCCAAGGTCAATAGCCTCTTCGAACCAATATCCCTCGCGGCTTGATCCCAGTGCTGGAGGCATAACTTGCTTTTAGCCTTGATATAATGATGGGAACAGCATCTTCTCTTAATGGAAAGCAGTCCTTTCTTGGCCAATTTCGCACATTTGCATTCCTCCAGCCTTTTATTCAATCTGACTTCTGGTACATCTCCTCTTCAGACGGCCTTCTCCCGATTCTCTTCTGTCAATTTTCTTTCTTTCTTTCTTTCTACCTGTCTCCAGCCTTCTCTTTCATCTTTCATAAGAAACAAAGACTGCTCATCCGCACGTCCTGGGACTGATCGGGAGTATGAAGTGAAGATTGGCCTGTGGGACGGGAGCTGTTCCACTGCCTAGCTTACCCGAGGTTCTGCCATTAGCTGGTGCAACCTACAGCCTATTGGACAGCCATGACAGTCTCACATCTACTAATCATGATGCTCATATACAACTTTGAACCAAACATCTACTTTGTGATGCCTGTGCAGCTTGCAGCAGACCGTTTGTCTCACTTTCAATGCTGAGCCTGATGGCCATGGATCCTCATTCTGGTATCGATACCTTCTAGTATATACATTTATCTATCTACTTACAACATGTCAAGCAGTCCTCCAACACGACCCTTGGGTATGAACCCTCAGATTCTGAGCTCAGGTACATGTCTACGTTCTGCATGCTCGTCCTACTAGTAAGGCCCATCCTAGGACGTGTAAAGGACTCTTAGGGGAGACCAAGACCTTTTTCTGAAGGAATGTTCCTAGCATCATCTGGAAAGCTCAGGAAGGTGGAACCATTGAGCTTGGTATGGGCTCATTTGTGCATATGCATACAGCCTAGACTTGTCACTCAGCAGGTATCTTAGTACTTTCACAAGGTTGAGGATTTATTGTCATAGTTTAATATGTAAAATCTCAAGGTTAAAAGAACATCCCTGTAACCTTAGGGGGCCTCGGCCCGACTTGACCTATTCTAGGGCCGATCCCAGGCGCCGATAAGCATCTCCTGTCGTCTCCTATAGGGCCATTCCTTAGGGCTTACACAGCCACAAACACACTTCAGAGTCCCCATGTAAACTACTTAGACCGACCATTTCCCTCAATCACTTCTTCATTAGAAAAGTCTCTGTTTTGTAGCGATACTTTGCCCCTACTACCATAGATTCACCTCTAACGGCATGACACGACCACCAACGCCTACAAACCAGGAGGGACCCGACAAAGGTCCCCCAGCTCTTCCGGAAGGCTGGTACATCTCACTCGTTGCCCTGCTCAATGGTAGTAGTTGACCGTCTACAGGCTTGCACAATGGGAAGGTCAATCGCGAAAGTACTACTACGTGCAGCGAGCAACAGGCCACTCACAATGGGACGTGCCAACCCAGCCAGCCCTTTCCGTACCCACGCCCGATCCTACCCCTCAGCAGTACGCAGATCCTTTCCAACAGCCACCCGCGTTGAAAGTAGATGGGACAGCCGAGGACGAAGAGAAAGACCGGAGTTTATTAGGTGTATGTGTCCAATGCGTCAACTGGGAGGACAAAGGTTGACATAGCGACGATAGGATCTCGCCATGAACGCAATCACCGGAGGAAAGCACAAGCCACAAAACCAGTCGCCTCTCGTTGGACTTGCGAGCTCTCTGCTGGGTGGACAACATGGTGCTCAAGCTTCACACTCCAGTGGCGGCTCCGGAGGCTTTGGTGGTATGGCGGGACAGCTCGTTGGTAGCTTTTTCGACAGTAGTGGAAAGCCGCAACAGCAGCAACAGCAACAGCCGTCGAGTCAGCAGTCCGGAGGCGGTTTCATGAGCTTCCTTGGTGGTCATCATGGCTCCTCGGTAACCCTCGCGAGTCTTTGCCGATGTCGCTACATGCTGATTGGTATTGCAGAGTCAGAACAACAATTATGGATACTCTTCAGGTGGGCAAAGCTCAAGCAGCGGCGGCTACTCAGCGCAAGCTCCGCCAGCATCATATCAGGCACCTGGCCAACATGGATCTGCGGGCGTCCCCCATATGGAACAGCAGCATTCGCAGCAATCGGCCGTAGTGTCGAACAATAGTGGTGGTTACTCGGCCCAAAGCCCGCCAGCGTCATACCTAGCCTCAGGACAGCAAGGATCTGCTGGTGTACAGCATATGGTCAGGCCTCAAGCTCCCTATAGTGGTCCGTCACAAAGCGGCCAAGGCAGCCAGTATGGCTCAGGCGCACAACCATATAGACAGCAGACGCAGGCTTTGCAGAATACTTACAGCCAACAACAGAATCAGTCCTTTCCTGGTCCTCCAACCGAGCATCACGGTCAACATCACGGTCACCACGGCCAGCACAAGCCCCCCCAAGATAGCTACGGATCACAAGACACATACGGTCAACCAAACCAGTCCTTCCCTGGTCCTCCTTCCAGCTCGTATCCCAACTCTCAAGCTCCCACACCAACCTACAGCCAGCAGAACCAAGCCTACCCTCCTTCACAGCACAACTCCACTTACGGCCAGCAGAATCCTCCATACCAACCACAAGGCCAACAACCTCCGTCCTACAATCAATACGCACCACAGCCAGCACAGCCAAGCACTTACGGCACCCCTTCCCAAAATAGCTACCCTCCCCCTCCCCAAAATACCCCAGCCTACACACCCCAACACCAACAAAGCGCCTACAACGCCTACGCGCCTGCACCACCAATGGGCTCTCACCCAAGCCAGCAAGGCCTAGCACCAAGCCAGTACCCACCTCGCCCGTCCTCTGGCTCAGGCTACCCCGGCCAGAACCCCTACCCACCACAACCTCCTTCAAAAGATGACAATCCCGCTCAAGGACAAGGCTATCCAGGCGCACATAGCGGCGGTGGCGGTGGCGGTGGACAGACTTACGGGCAGGGTTATCATGATCCTTCGCACGGAGGCTATCTGCAGGGCGCTACGCACTTCGGTCAAGGACAGGCCCGGCCGCAGGCAGGGCAAGGGCAATCGCAGCAGCAGTCGGGCGGCGCGCAACATGTACCCTGGAGGCTCGACTGAATGAATGCATGCATGCTGTACAGCGGAGAACGATATGAACATCTTGCGATGATGATGATGAGAAAAATGTCTGACGATTACCGAGAGCATTTACCCCGAGTGTCACACATAGGCAGGCGTCTGGTGTAAATAGAGTGCTTTGTTTTCCTTCTCATAGTTAGATTCTTGATTTGCATAGCACGACCCCCAGCCTGCTCCATAGCGTTCGGTCCATAGCAAAGGAGAAAAGTATGTAAGCGGCATGCCTGCGTCTAATGACTTGAAACCATGTATCGGAACAACCATTGCACCTCCCCTCGACCCGACCAGACCGCTACCTAACAAGAGAAGACCATCGAGACATCTATGAGAGAGACACAGCGTATATTACCACAAGAGTTCCTTACCTCAGGAAAGAGAGACTCGCTCCATGACACTGATCCCAGCAAGCCCTCGAAGCAATCGTTGACCTCGCTCTCCGCCACGTCCACCACGAGAATCAAAAAAAAAAGAAACACAAAACCATCCAGATCATATCACTATACCGTCCCAACCCTGACCCCGTCTGCCCTATTACCTACCTTATTACCTACCTTATTACCTACGAGATAACACAAGCTACTCAGGTTTTCCTTTCCTTTCCGCTCCTAGGTTTGCTACGCCAGAGATCCAACATCCTTCCTCCTAGCTTAGCTTAGAAGCCACTCCTCCGCCAAAATCGAAGACGAAGACGATGACGATGACCAGATCTAAGCACACGTTTTCGTTCATTCATTCTCTTCTCGAAGAGAGATGCCGCAGGTGATGTTTCTTGCGACCGGCGCTCTGCAGCATCGTGTCTTTCCGGAGTACCGAGAGAGAGAGAGAGAGAGAGAGAAGAGAGAGAAGAGAGAGAAGAGAGAAGAGCATCATCTGTGTTGAGAACAGTAACTCACTGTCGGCACTGCACCAACCCGATGACGACTGGCCAATACGTCCTGCTGAGTCGTACGCCGAGAAACGACATGCGTCGTGTTATTCGGGTTGAATGCTCTGGCTATAATTGTGTGGAATGAGCAGAGCTAGAGAGGGGGTTCAAAAGAAAAGGGGTTTTGCGGTGCTGGGCGATCTGCACAAGGAAGGGGATTATCGGAATGTGTGTGTGGATGCTTTATCGTGCGCTGCGAATGCGTTTGTTAGGCGGAGGAAACGGTGGTGATATACGTCTAGGAGTTTAAGACCATTCGTTGGCCCCAAAAGCTTAAGTAGATCACTCTTCATATGGAGACGGGTTCAACTGTCCCTGTTTTTACACCACCGCGGCACGAATGGATTTCGCCTGATACATACACATTAAGGGCGTGACATAGGGACAATATTAGCCATCCATCATGCTGTCGCAATGCCCAAGATGGTTATGATGAGGAAAATGTACATGAGAGCTTGCTGTCTGTCATTCTGGTACTGTACAAATGCAACATGCGTTCGCTAAGTGATTATATGAGGAAGTTTTTCTGTTACCTCTCTTTCGTACCTGTCGAATCGTAGCATATTAGGCTATGCGAAGGCGCGAAGTATCATATCTTGATCCGTGCTAAGATTTGGAGGCGAGAAAATCGGCAGCCTATCATAACTACTGTTAGTTCCGTCATTGGTCGCAGCACGGACGGACAGTCACAGTACCTTATCAAGATTATAGTCAAACCTCTCCAACGCCTGCAAAGATTCCCCACGCGGATACCCCATTCCAGTCAACTCCTTCAAGATCGGATCGTCCGTTGTTGTATCCTCCGTCATCGTCCTCTGAATTGCTGGCTTCTCGGCAGCCTTTCCGCTCTGCTCCTTCGGTGGACTGGGAAACTCATTGCTAAGTCCACCTTGCACGCCGTTGTTCTGCGGGGTGTCCAATCCAGAGAAAATGGCATCCCAGTCATGCGATGGAGTTTGTTGCACCCCTTGCTGTTGGCGCGATGAGGAACCAACGCCTGTGACGGAAGACTCGAAATCGGCAAAGGAGTCATTGGTGGGAAATGTGCTTGAAGATTGCGCTGTGTGGCGCGATACCGCCGGTGAGTCGAAGACGGGGTTGAAATCCTCAAATTCGTTGTGGCGGGATGGAGTGAAGTCATCTTCGCCCTTCTCGGAAGCTTCTTTTGCTTCGGAGAGGTCACCAAACTCGTCATCGAAATCGTCGTGGATGGGAGCCTTGGCTGGGACTGGAGGGTAGGTAGTCTGAGATTGCTGTTGTGGCGGAGATGACGTGTGAGTGTAGGCATAAGGTACGGCTGTTGAGGCGCCCGGAGACATTGGAGAGTGGTCTTGTGAAAATGAAGAGCCGATCATGGCATGGCCTGCGGCTTGCTCCGCTGTGTCTTCGCCGAAGAAGTTCAGGCCTCTATCTATGCCGGCTGTTGAGGCAATAGGTGATGTAGCAGCTGCTTGCGGAGGTGGTGAGGTTGTCGGCGAGGTAGGATCAACACGTGATGGTAGTAGGCCGCTATACTCTGCCGGGAATTGGTTCGACTCCCTGCGATGAATAGCTTCATTTGGGGCCACAGTTTGATCGTATGTTGGTGGCGATGTCTGAGCGTCAGATGTGGGCAGCTGGGTGGTATTTGTGTCGGTAGTACTAAAGGGAGGACGAGTTGGCGCCACCCCGAAACCATCAGCTACAGGTGGAGCCTGTAAGGCTTGGTTGGGTCCAGACTCCGCAGTGCGATTGGCGGAGTGAGCTGTAAAGTTGTCACCAAAGCCTCGCTCTTCATCGCTATCACTCTCGTCTTCTGCGCCGAACTCTTGAATTGGAGGGAACTCGCCATGAGACTTAGGGGCTTCGGCCGAGGTAAAGCCATTGGTTGTTGTATTCCTATCCATCTGCTCTGGCGCTTTTCCCTTATCACCAAACCCCGAGAAAGTCGAGTCGAAGTCATCTTTGGCAGTTACAGGAGTGTGCGAGTGGTTACTGGCCATAGCAAATGGATCACTGCCAGCTGGTATATCCTCAGATGAGGTGTTTGAAAGCTCTTTCGTAGAACCCAGAATACCACCTCGAGGTTTAGAATCGACGCGAGGATCAAGTTTCGAGCTACTGTACGGTGTCGTAGCAGATGGGTAGAAATTGGGCTCTGGGTCAGGTGTCTCATCTCCAGGGAACGCGCCAGGAACATCTCTGTTTGCACTTGGTTCGCCAGAAGACTCAGCCATCTCGTCGGGAACGGCAGCTTCCTGCTGTCGAATGACCTCACTGGATGCCGTAGGGGTCTGCTGTGATGACGGTGGTGTGAAACGCGATGCCTCCAATTGAGGAGGTTTTGCAGCCATCTCCGCGAAGTGCTGCCTTGGCGATTCGGGTAAGGCAGGCTCAGCGATCGAGGTCTGCCTTTCCGTTGATCCCTCAAATTCCGACCTATCACCCATGCGGCTTGCAGGAGGATTCGCTCTTACCGATGGGCTCTCGGAGTCAGAGCGCTCCACATTAGGTCGAAATGGCAGAAAGCTCGAAGTGATCTGTCGGGACTGCGGAGGCGCCGGCGGCTCGCTGCTAGTTTGTGGAGAATCGCTAAAATTAGACAGAGGCGGTGGCGAACCTGATGGAGTGGGTATTTCAGGACCGTACGAAGAATTTTGAGACCGGTTCGAAGCCATCGATTGCTCAGTTGCTTCACGGTGAGTATTAGGGGGGTCATTTCTGAAAGAGGTAGATGGTGGAGGGCCAGAGGAGGACTGATCCGATGACCCAAGAGAAGGCCCAAAGAAGCTGTCGAAGGCGTTGTGATTGGGGGATGCGATACTCTGCGCTTGGAAAGGCGACATGCCCTTCTCGGTCGTGGCATTGGACGATCGACGGAAGAAAGGATTCATGCTTGCGGTGGATGGAGCAGGACTGGCTACTGCGGCTGGCGGACTTCGAACTTGAGATTTGATTTCAGAAACAGCTTGAGATGAAGCCTCAAGGTCCCGTTTGCTCTGCTCCAGCTCTCGCGTAGCTTCTTCGTGCTCTCTTGCAGCTGTCTCCAGGTCGGCCTTTGCCTTCTCCAATTCAGCTTCGTTAGTAGCAAGCTGTTTCTTGTTGATCGCTACCAAACCTTTCTGCTGTCGGGCATCAGATCTCATCTTCTCAAGCTGCGGCTTCATCTGGCTGATCTCTGTATTAGTCTGACGAATTTTCTCTTTCAGATTCGCATTCTCATTCTGATCCATATGGAAGGCCTCGCTGATCTGTCGATGCTGATTTTGGAGATCCTCGTAGGTACCTTGGATCATGGCCATCTCCTGTTGAAGTTTCTGTGTTTCGCTCTTGGAGCCTTTTAAGCGTTCCTCCAGCGCCTGGACTTCTCTGACTTCCTGCTCATACGCACCTCGCAGCTGAGTAAGTCGACCTTCAAAATCCCGCTTTTGCGATTGTGCTTGAGACAACTCGTTTTCCGTAGAGCCTCGCTTAGATTTGACGTCTTGCATTTGACCGGTCAGACTGCTGACCTGATTTGATAGATTGGCGAGCTCCGATGTCTCATTGGTGAGTCTTTTGCTCACTTCGGGATCATTATCCCCAAGTAGATCGTCCATAGCAGACGGCTGCTTCTGTTGCTGCTGCGGGAGACCACGGTTCTGCACCACAGGACTGGCTGTGCTTGCAGATGTACCAGTGCCTTGGGGAGTCATCATAGCTTGCCCAAAAGATGACGATGGTACGAATGGCTTGAAATGAGATTGTTGTTGTGGGAATGGCTGAGGTTGTGATGATTGTTGCTGGAATGGTTGAGGCACTGGTGAGCTTGTATTTCGAGGTGGTGTCGCAGTGTACGCAGAATCGCCAGTTGCCCTAGTCTGCGGCTGTATTGGTGGAGATGACGGAGCGGAGAAGGCGTCGAGACCGAAAAGATCCTCGGACGCCGATTTTGGCGCGCTAATATTTGCAGCGTTATCAAAAACGGGAGCGGTAGGCTGCTGAGGCGCTTTAGGCTGACGACGCATGCTTGGTGGTATCAAATTAGCAGGCAGACTCTGTGGCAGGACATCTCGTCCATCTCTTTTACTACGCTGTTGCTTGATGAGATACATTGCTACCGCAAATTCATCTCGGTTAAGCTGGCCCTCGGAGTTGATATCGGCGAGATCCCAAATCTGCGCAAGTGCATCCTCGGGTAATCTGGAGTTGCTAAAGAAGCCCACAGCTTGCTCTCCCGTTATGTACCCACGGTTTTGTGTATCAACAGTGGCGTAGATCTGGTCGAACTGTGCCTTGTCCTGAGGACTGACAGCCCATTGGTCTCCAGTGGAAGTCGCTTGCTGGAAGGGTGCTTGCTGTGGACGGGTTGCAGCCGGCGCTTGAGCTGGATATCCTGTGCCTGTATATTGCCTGGGAATCCCGGATGGTGAAACGCCATCTGGGGTTGGTCGGGAGCCGGTTACTTGTCGCGCAACACCTCGTCTGGCTGCTGCTTCGTACAGCCCAGAGGGTAATATCTGCGGCAGGGCGCGCATCGATCCATTCTTGTAGGACGCCAGTAGATGCATGGCAATTATGAACTCCGTCAGCCCCAAATGCCCTTTCTGATCTCTGTCTGCAAGGTTCCATATCCTTCCGAGCACATCATTAGGCAGTTTGGCTCGCTCGAATATTTGCTTTGCGGTTTCACCTGGGCGTTTGGTATCAGCAATCTATGCTTGAGTAGCTGGCATTAGATAGCCATACCTGATAGTATTCCATTCTGCGCGCCGGACTCCTCGAAGAGAGATGAGTACTGCGCGACCTTGTCCGGTGTCAACGGAGGAACTCTGATGGGTCCACTATTCTGGGCTTGCAAAGGCTGTGCCTGTGCCTGCGCCTGTGGTGGTCCAGGAGGAGCCGTAATGCCATCAAACTTGGGCAGCGGTCCACCGGCTATGTGAGGCGCGGTCAACTCCCCATCTTCGCCTCAACATTGTAGAATCCACTCACGCTTCAATGCAAGCTCAGCGGAGACTGGCCGTCCTGCCTGCGCGTATCCAATTAACCGCAGAACAATGCCGAATCCAGCAGGTGTCAGCAGTCCCCGGTTCTCACTGTCCGCAATTTGCCAGATCTAGGAATTTTCACCCGTGTCAGCATGATTTTTGGACTTGGGTATGTCCCAGTATGCCCACCTCTCCTAGCACATCCGAGGCGAGTCGTGTCTTTTCGAAAAACTTCACCGCCACTTCTCCTGTCACTACGCCAATTTTTTCGGTATCCGCGGCGGAAAACAATTGGCCGAAGAGACGTCGCTCCTCAGGGCTCAGGTGGAGGTTGGGATGCTCTAGAATCGAAAACGGTCAGCTTCCACTGAGCTGGCATGTAGGTGATGAGCATCTAGGCTTTACATACGCTGCACCTCACGTTGCTGCGACTCCACGTCCGCCATGTCCTCGAGGGTGTTTCGCGGTCCGCCACGGAGAGCGGGTGTCAATTTGTAGGGCCAAGGAAGAGGCCCAGGCACTGCATATATAGTGGTTGATGACCGAAAGTTGGAGAAGCTAATACGAGTGCGGACGACGGATCATTAAGAGTGCTAGATTGCTCTCTGCTTTGGGCGGGTTTGATTGTTGCCCCCAAGCACCAAAAAGAAAAGCAGGGATCAGCTTTTGATGATCGACACGGTGAGTGCCAAGACGGAATATTTAACAAGGAAATCCGACTTACGCGTACTCGAGGTACTCTAGAGTGCCACACCTGGGATTTTGGATGCCAGGCCTGGCAAGGACTATCGACAATCGCCAAAGTTCAACTATTTCTCTTTTCGTCAGCTTCGAATAAATATCATTCTTTCTACATTTCGTAAATCATGTATTAAGATATACACAAGTTACTACATAGAAAGTACAACCTTTCTCATCGCCTCTCATGTTGATATACCGTGGACTTGTTCAAAACCTATTTGCTTTAAATCAGTGATTCATTCTCACGATATTGGCGCGGAACACCATAGAAACACACCTTACTACCTACCATTCACTCGAAGCTCGCATAAGGGTAGCCGCTTTACTGGATGTGATTGATATTCTCCTCTCTAACTATACTCTTCTACACTACGAGTCTCTCTTACTCTAATCTCTACGGTAACTCCTATACTATGAGGTTGTGAACCCCGCGATATTCTCCAACCCTACGATTTTTTTCCCCTGTGATATTCTCCCCACACCATTCATCTCCTGTCCGCTGGGGAAGAGGCAGACGTGTGAATTTTAACGGGTCTAAATTCCGTTTTTTTCCCCCCGTCTTTGTTTTGTTCTTATTTGCATCATTATTCTGTTGCAGTGATCTGCACTCGTTGTCTCCCGTACTTCTTATCTTGCAAGATATTGAGATGTCCATGTCAACAGGGAAACCGTCGTACACGAGCTTGAAAGAAAAGCATATGGGCTGGGGACCTTCGTGTGATGATAGAGTCTTCTCTCTCTTCCGAAGAGGACGTGGGCATAGCTCGATATCATCATCGTGAGGAATTCGAGATTGTTTAAGGTTTGTGTGAGATTACAACGTATTGGGAGGGGGGGCGTTTTCCTGCGAAGTATCCGATAGCAGGGAGAGGTTAAAACCCTCTGCAGCTGAGGCCAAGTCGTCACCTTGTTTCAATAAGCTGCACGGAGGGGACTTGAATGAGAAACTTATGGGTTAGCTTCTTCCACGTGGTTATCATCTCAGCAAGCCGAGCGACACGCCGTCAGCTCGCCCTTCGCTAGTACAGTACTCCTAGCCTCCCATACGCTATCAAAGGTTCCCGAACGCCACAAGAATGAGATCGGAAAGAATCTTTCCCCGCAAGTACGGAGAAAGAGTAGCATACGAGATAAAACATGCATTCATTCTATCGCCTTTCGTCCATGGGCGAAAGGTGCCCATTTGGCATTCACTTCCAGCACCACCTACGCGTATCCAAAGAGTGCATTGCTGAACGCCATCTAGAGTACCCAGGCGTGTTCCTCCCCTCCCCATCTCATTACCACCTCCCACCAAAACCGGCCTACACGCCCAGTGCTGCTGCCCAGTCCATTGAGACTCCAACCCTGGTGCACCTCGCGTCTAGATGCGTGAGGCGATGGAGAGTATGGTTTTGTATGTATGTTTGCCTTTGTTGTAGAGGATAGAGTTATTGTGGAGGAAAACATGGAGTTATTATAGGCGATAAAGGCCGTCTGCTTCGTATCAGTCAATCTAGGCGAAATGGTAGTAGATGCCACGATCCCTACCTTACTTGCCTGCTTTACCGTTGCATGTGCAGAAAAGCCACAGTGGGGGTGTTGCCATCGGCACTTCATGTTTTTAAAGGTGGGGGAATTGGCACAGTGGGGGCTGCGGGTTGTTTTCTTTTACCTTCAAAACTACTTTATGAGCAGGTGGTACCTCTGCATATGTAATGTAGTGTATAGGTAGTCCATGCCCTACCTATACCTGCATATACCTTAAGCCTTAAGGTACCTTAGTTGCAGCGGCCTTTATTACATATCGTACCAAGGCCCACGCTGGTCCCGGCCCGTCGCTGTAGCTTGCAATGCACGATCGACAGTACTGCATATTCCATTGCTGCATCTTTCCGTCATTGGCACCTCACGAGCACAATAACCTTCGGCTAGCAAGTAAGAGAGATTAGAGCACTGGATTTTCACTGATTTACTGTATTTCAATTTCGTTTAAAAGCAGACACCCGCTTCATTGAATCATCCACGTCTTTTTCTTCAGACGCTTGCACGCCGAAAAGATCTAGAACCATTGACAAAGGCATTCGAACACGCGAGACCCATTGACACCGGCCACGGGGAGCAATCTGATGTGACCGGGACGCAGAGTAGGAGCTAAAGCCAGCTCCAAAGACCAAAGGCTAGGCATCTAGTACTCGGCCTCGGCACCTTCCTCACCCTCGGCAGAGTCTGTAGCAACTTCCTCATAATCACGCTCAAGAGCAGCCAAGTCCTCGCGGGCCTCCGAGAACTCTCCCTCCTCCATACCCTCACCCACGTACCAATGAACGAAGGCACGTTTCGAGTACATGAGGTCAAACTTGTGTGAGAGGGCAGACCATGCTTCGGCGATGGCGGTTGTATTGGACAACATGCAGCTAATCCAACGTCAGCATCTCCATTGGAGTTTAGGGCGAGTCACCACTTACACAGCTCGGTTGACCTTAGCAAGGTCTCCGTTGGGCACCATCTGGGGTGGCTGGTAGCAGATACCAATCTTGAATCCAGTCGGGCACCAGTCGACGAACTGGATGGTGCGTTTGGTCTTAAGCGTAGCAACGGCAACGTGCACATCTTTCGGCACGACATCACCACGGTAGAGCAAGCAAGTAGCCATGTATTTGCCATTGCGAGGATCGCACTTCACCATTTGATTATTGGGCTCGAAGCATGACATCGAGATCTCCTGGACAGAGTTGGCCTCGTGTGATGCCTTGGCAGCGGAGACGACCGGCGAGTATGCGACAAGAGGAAAGTGGATACGCGGGTATGGCACCAGGTTGGTCTGAAATTCGTTGAGATCGACGTTCAGTGAGCCGTCAAAGCGGAGGGAGGCAGTGATTGAAGACACAACTAAAAATCCTCGTTAGCGTTGGACTTCATCACTAGACTTGAGAAAGTACCTTGTGCGATCAATCGGTTCAAGTTCTCGTAATTGGGTCGCTCAATGCCCAGGTTGCGACGGCAGATGTCATAGATAGCTTCATTGTCGACCATGAAACTGCAGTCGGAGTGCTCGAGAGTGGTGTGAGTGGTCAGGATTGAATTGTATGGCTCAACAACAGAGGTGGCGACTTGAGGGGCGGGGTAGACACAGAACTCCAGCTTGCATTTCTTGCCATAGTCCACCGATAGACGCTCCATGAGCAGAGCACCGAAACCAGATCCAGTGCCTCCACCAAATGAGTGGAATACCAAGAATCCCTGTAGACCGGAGCAGTTGTCCGCAACCCGACGGATCTTGTCCAACACCTGGTCAATCAACTCCTTTCCGACAGTGTAGTGACCGCGAGCGTAGTTGTTCGATGCATCCTCTTTCCCAGTGATCATTTGTTCGGGGTGGAAAAGGTCCCGGTAGGTACCGGTACGGACTTCGTCGACGACGTTGGGCTCCAAGTCGCAGTAGATGGTACGAGGGACATATTTGCCTTGGCCTAGAAGGAACTCATCAGCAAGAGCCTTATCCCGCAACAGTGGTGTTGATGCTCTCATACCGGTTTCAGAGAAGAAGGTGCTAAAGCCCTGATCCTGGTCGCCAGCTTTGCGCTCTTCGGTGAGATAACCATCGGGCTGGGAACAAAGAACGCGTCAGCATGTACTTGTCGTGTCATGTATACAGAGGGTATGAAAAATCAGTACAAACCTGAATGCCGTGCTCCAAGCAGTAGAGCTAACATCAGTCATTAGCCCCTGTCCTCGAGTCATTTCGACAAGATGCCCCGCTATTTGTGCGAGGCTCCCAGAATGGACTGGATTGCTCACCTCCCAACAGGAGTTGGCGATCTGACAGCCAGCTTGGCCAACTGTGCACGTTTGAAGTCAGTACACTCTTTGCTGTTTGGACAGAAGGATAAAGATCGATGTAGAGACGCGTGTTGGTGGGGACTCACCGTTCAAACTGATGACTTCTCTCATGGTGAAAGCAAGCAGAGAGTCTTGCTAAATGTCTTGCAAAGAAGTCTTTAATGACACTAAGAGGCAACAAATTGGGGTTGGCTGCAGGTTGTGGAGAGCGTCGTGGTGGAAGAGAAAGTTTGTGTGTGGTTTGTTGTTGTCCCCTGCAGAAACCGCGAAGCAAGCGATCAACATTACTAACCCAATTCTGATTACTCGGTGTAGCCATATCAAACACATGTCTTGCAGACTCGAGCTCGCCGGGCAGCCAGCCGAGCACGACCTTAAGTTTGCCAACGCTTACTAGAAGATGCTCGGAGATCCATCCAAACAGACAATTGGCTCCTCCTGAATATAGTCATGCCCAGCTATGCGGCTTCTGGCATATCTGCAAAGCCTAGCTTGGTGCATTTCCCTAGTCCATGGCAATGTAGAAAAGACCATCTTCCTTGCACCAGAAGCTATTCAGATCTCTCGACAACATCCCAACCTTGAAGACCTACACCTGGAAACGCTTTCTCCCTCAAGACCTGAGCTACGTCGCCAGCTACCAGCAGCGTTTCCGAAGCCTACCAGTCCAAAAGGTACTGAAGCATGGTTTATACTTAACAGGTTGACGCAGCACCATCGCTACGAAGTTCGTGTCTGCTGGGCCGCTACTGTGAGTCTTTTGACACCCATTTTTCGCATGTCTTTATGGAAGTCTACATGAGAAAAATGGAGATGGAATCAACGTTGGCTGGATGCTGACAGGGCGGCATAGCAACCAACTTCCTTCACACTTACTACCTACCCGCTAACAGAAGTCTTTGACACCCCGGAGCTGATTACTTCTCTCGCCACTTATTCCGAATCACGTCAAGCTACTCCTTTACCAGATCCAGGTCTTGATCATCGCCGAGTGGCCGGTGACTCGGATTCTGTTCTGTTTCTTCGAGTGTTTGCTGCCGCGGATTACTTCACCACTAATAAGACGCTCATGCAAAATGTCCCGCCTGTGAACGTAGATATCAGTGAGCTAGATCTCTTCGGCGGCTGAATTTGTTGGGAGCTGATCACATTCACAGTCTTGGACCCGTTTCTACTCAACGTCCTTCCAAGATCTTTGCTACCAACCGGTGTCTACCTGATTATACTAGCAGTTCTCGCCTGGTACCTCTCCGGACACATTTGGCAAGGTCTCTTTCAGATATCTCAGCTTCGCGGAGAGCAAGATGCCTCACGCGACGCTTCAGAGGCAGGAGAACGCAGCAAGAAGATCGATTGAGGAACGTTTTGAGGCCGGGCTGCAACTCCAGGCGCTCTACGCTCTGCCCATCTACCAACTTCCCGCGGAGCTCATGCTCAACATCCTTGATCGCGTTGAACTTCATGACTACCCGCCTCTCATCACGGCTACTTGGCACCTTCTGCGCCACAAAGGTATCGCTCCCACCTGGCCGACAGCCCGTCTCAAGCAGATACTTGTGGAGCCTCGGTGCGGCTTTTATGGCTCTTTCGAGGACGTAATTGATCAGTCCAAGGAAGATAAAAGCTACCTCCCGTTCGACCTGCGTAAGCTCATCCTGCACCATCTTGCGCCCCGACCTTCCTTTTTCACCACTTTTACGAACGTGGGGCTTCGGTTGAAAGGTGGGTTTGAGCGTCTGCCTACGGAGCTTCGCGATGCGATATTTTGGTACTTCGATCCTGCGACGAACATTCTCGTTGCGCTGGCGTGCTACAGATTCTCCGATCGTGACATTGAGTGGCTGACTCATGAGAAAGTCTGAGACGGACAATGACACACGATGGATCGCAGCGAGTAGGCGTGTAATTCAGTCCCTTTCCCTCGCACATACATTCCAGCATACATACAATCATGCCTTTGAATGATTTTCAGATGAGGAGTGTAATCGTTCAACCAATTCCAGTATCGTACGAGTGATGTTCTTTTCTCTAGATACTCGTACATTATGCAGCTAAATTCTGGCGCTGTCTTTGGACTCAGCCGGCCGCTAATTCAACGGATAAAATTTCCGTGCCCCTTCCTTCGCTTTCCCTTCCCAACGGCGAGCCTTTTCCAATCCCACCTTTCAAATCCAACGCTGTCGTCTATACCACCCATCAACATGTCTTCAGACAACCGCTCAAGCGCAATCAATTGCGACCAAAATTTGCGACCCTCTTGCACTAAACGAACAGAGACCCTCTTCACAACAATCTCAAAGCACCGAGCTCCGTCGACCATCTGATCAACAACGCAATGCAGACGACACGGTGTCCTTTTTTCCCGTATTATCCACAGCCTTGAAGGAAACAACCTCAGGAGAACAAAACGAAGAGCGGTCAATGTGGCTGGTTCCCAAGGCCATCAGGTTTCGCTTCTAGAGCCAATGGGGCGTCCGGAGCCGTGCTTTTGCATCTTTAGCGGGGAAAGCGCAGCCGTGCCCATGCAGGCAACGCTCAGCCTTCAGATCGGAGGGATTTTACTGTCCTATCAGGCGCAATCTGCAAGCAACGCAGTGAATTCTTTAGAATGTTTAAGTGCGCAATGCTGTATGAGGCAGTGGAGCGAGGCAAATTTTGCGATGACTTGGGGACCTTGGCACTTCAGCCTGGCGCGTCTGACCAGCTGAGTAGCTTTTGATTCGTTTCAGGGGTATCTTAAATGTTGTGTCCAAAGCCATTTTTTAGTAGCATAACAGCTCTTACTTTCTTTACATTGCTATACTTTTCGCAAATGCTATTTTTCTATTAGTTGCAGGAAAAGCTCTGTATCAATGGCTCTCCAGACCTCTTCAGTGCAGTTGGAAAAACTATATCAAGAATCTCAACAATCCAGCCTCCTTGCGATGCAATGGTCTTTTACAATCGCCGCCGTCGTCGTCATATCCCTGCGGTTATACTGCAGAACAAAATTTGGCAAAGGTTTCGGTTGGGACGACTACATTTTCTTTACGGGTGCGGTAGGTTTTGTATTTCCTAAGAACTGGATAGCCAGAGACTGGAATTGATGGAACGATACAGGTCGTCGGCCTCCCTGGGCCCTTTATCACCACCAAATGGATCCACACAGGTCTTGGAAAGCACATCGAATGTCTCGGTCCTGGTGGAGCTTATGCCACCGTACAGTGGAGTATAGCTACGCAAGCCCATCACATCGTCTGCCTTGGATTCGTCAAAGTCTCGTTGTGTCTTTGCATCCTCCGTGTTATCGACAGGGTTGAAAGGCGCATCGCTGCTTTCCTCTGGGTCAATATTGCTCTCGTAGGCACTATACACGTCGCACAGTTGGCGATGTTGCTTGCGGAGTGCAGACCGTTGACTGCGGCGTGGAGTCCAAGGGCTCGTGGGAGCTGTTATTCGCCCGACACAGTATACACCACTACCTATATTGCTTTCAGTAAGACAACCATTATGGGATTGGCATCTCTCGCTAAGAAGCTTCATGCAGGTCTCGACGCATTTACGGATTTGGTCTGTTCAGGGATTCCAATCTTCGTAATATATCGCATGCAAATGAGCACGAGAACTAAGGTCGCGCTGTGCGTGTTGATGGGCCTGGGCGTATTGTGAGTCTTCAACTTGCAATGACCAGCCAAATCCACTCATGTCATCTCAAGTACGGCTATGTGCGCTGTCGTAGAGGCAACTTCCGTGAAGGAGATCTGGTCAAGGGATTTCACTTGTAAGCGCTACTTTTCGTACAAACACTGTATTCGAGCCCTTGATTAACGAGCTCGACAGGGAACGAAGTGGTTCTGGTAAATTGGGCATGGTACGCCCTTCCAAACTCGGTCCTCGCGCTCATCGTAAATACTGATCCGCCACCGACAGCGTCGAACAAGCCCTCAGCCTCATCCTCGTCTCCCTACCCTTCCTCCGCCCCCTCTTCCGCAACGTATTCAAACTCAGTAAATCTGGTCCCTGCGCCCCCAAGGCACCGATAGCAAGTCGCAAGATCCTTTGGAAGCCACCGCCACACTACGCCTTGGTGGATAACACGAACAACGGCTACGGTGTCCGCAAGGGCGATAACGCGCCGTACGCGCCTCTCCGGGATGATTATGCGAACACTAAAGTCCCGCAGATACCAATGGCGGCGTATCGTGTTGAGCGGCTGGTGGAATCGAATGCGAGGGTGAGATGTGCTGATCTGGAAGGCCAGCATTTGGTTGGGTCGTGATGGGTGTACAGATTTCTTCTCCTTTACATCACGCCAGGAAGGGAACAATCGGCTCTCACATATTCGTTCAAGGGAGTGTCAGATAACCTAACTCTATTACCTCTCTATCAAAACACCGCAAATCCATTCCGCAAAAGCATCGTGCGATCATAACGGCTTCAGCATCCCGAAATAATCCTTTTCCCTTTTTCCTGTTCCATTTTCCCTTTCCCATACCTAGCATCTCATACGCCCACAGCTATTTCTACCGCCAGGACCGATCCAGCATTGCGTTTCCTCTTCAAGCCGGTACAAAGACCTTTGCAGGATTGCGACCACGGGGCGGCATGGGAACTGTTCTGTTCCAGCGGAAACTTGGCACCGGGGGGAGATGGACTTTTCAATGCTACCGCATCTGTCGGTGTTTAAGTCTTTCTTTCCTGCTGTTTGCGTCTGGGGACCGGTGTCGCACGGTTGAGAAAAGCGTAGACTGGGAAAGGGGGCGGGCAGGGGAGGGTTTGGGGTTGGAGTTCCGGTTGGGGTTGGGGCGGTGGATGGGCATGATGTGTGTAGGGAGGGGTCCTTGGCTTGGGTTCCTTTCTTGCATACAACACTGACTGCTGTTTTGCACTCTTTGTGGTTGACTTTTTTTTTCACTGCTGTCCGCGATCTGTCTGCACGTTCCTTACGATGAATTCGCCCGGGTCAGGGCTGGAAGACGAACCCAGGTGAAAGATGCGCATTTGCTTTGCGGTACTTTTTTTTTGCTGGGTCTTGTCGCTCACTCGATTTGGAACACTTCAGAAGAAATCTTATCGTTATTCGCGTCGCTCTTATTCTTCTAATCAGCGATTATTTAATGCATTTACGTCAGAATTTAAAATGAGAATGCCAGGTACAGGTGCAGCTTCCGTCGTCTCGGTCTCTACGAAGATTGGGGTTCCGATCGCTTAAACATCCGCCGCTCCGAGCGTCGGTATACAACAGCCCCCGAGCATTCGATTCCCCTGCCGCGAGAACCCCAGGCGCCCTTAAAACTCCCATTAAAAATTGCTCTTGCTCCTCGCTGTGTAAGCTGGCTGCATTGAAGAAGTAGCCCCTTCTGATATCTTTAATCCCCGAAGGCGGATGGATACTGGCTGCGGATACTGGCCTCGGAGTGCCCTGCAAGCGAGATTCCAAATATTGGTTTCCAGTCTTCTGCGGGGACCGCGTCGAGCTCGGTGACGGATGCTGGAGGATAAAAGCAGGGAGGGGAAGATGTAGGATGCCGAGCACATCCATTGCATGCCCTTTGAGTCTGCAGTTGTCCAACCAACTATCAGACTCAAGCACAGCTATCGTTCGGAGTGAGCGCATCGCTCGCTCGAAGACCAAAATTGAAGCCGCACCGATCCGAACCATGCGGGCTGACTGCTTCATAGCGGACGGTCGATGGAAGAGCGGGAGGTAAGAAAGAGTACCACCACCTACCTCGGGCGAATGAAAAAATGGGAACCGGTTCAGTTGGCCGTATGGCTAGCATTCCGAGCGCATCCGACGCCCTGGCATTGCATGAAGACGACCAGACTTACGGTATATATATCCCCAAATTCCTCCTCAGAAACCAGCGCAGCAAAAACCCCCTCTCTCGCAACTAGCCCACCCCATTAACACAGACTCAACCCAGCAAACCCCCCACTCCCATAACCCCCTTTCCCTCAAAAGTAATGGCCCTCAAAATAGACGTCCACCACCACACCCTGCCCCCCTTCTACCGCGCCGCCCTCTCCGCAGCCGGCGACGTATCCGGCGCCCCCGTCCAACCCTGGTCCCTCGTCGCCTCCTCCACCCTCATGTCCAAACTCTCCATCGCAACCTCCATCCTCTCCCTCTCGGCCCCCGGCGCGGAAATCGCCGGCACGCCCGCCGACGGCCGCGCCCTCGCGCGCCAGTGGAACGACTCCGCCGCCGCCATCCGCGCCGCCGAGCCGCGCAAGTTCGGCTTCTTCGGCGCCCTGCCCAGCCTGACGGACGTGCCCGGCGCCATCGACGCCGTCGCGTACGCCCTGGACGAGCTTCACGCCGACGGCGTCACGCTCTTCACGTCGTACGGCGGCAAGTACCTCGGCCACGAGGACTTCGAGCCCGTCTGGGCCGAACTCGACCGCCGCCGCGCCGTCGTCTTCGTCCACCCGTGCCACACGCCCTCGGCCGTCTGGGCGAGCCCGCAGCTGCCGCAGCCCATCCTCGACTACCCGCACGAGACGACGCGCGCGGCGTGCGATTTGATCGTCAGCGGGCGCAAGCGGCAGTTCCCCGCCTGCAGCGTCATCCTCTCGCACGCGGGCGGGACGCTGCCGTTCCTGGCCTGGCGGCTCGAGGCGCTGTGTTCGGCGCTGTTCGAAGGCTTGCTGGCGCCGGGGTCCCCGCGCGGGGCCCAGATCGCGGAGGATGCGAAGAGCTTCTACTTCGACGTCGCGTTGAGCGGGAGCGCGAATGTTTTGGATTCGTTGCTCCGGTGGGCGCCCGAGGGGAGGGTGCTGTATGGGAGCGATTTCCCGTACGCGACGGTCGAGGCGGAGTGGAGCGATGAGGCTTTGGGCGCGTATGGGATGGATGGGGGGTTGAGGAGGGCGATTTATAGGGAGAATGCTTTGAGGTTGTTTCCGAGGCTGGCGGGGGAAGGAGAGGGAAAGTAGGGGTATGGAATTGCATGGGGAAACGGGGGACTGGTATGCGGGAACACCTTACCTTGGCCACAATACATTTAGCCGAGAGTTTTTTCTTTTTCAGATAGTCGAGTCGATCGCGAGTACCAGTAGAGAAAAGACAGTGATAACAAAGAATACCAAATAGAAGTAATTTATGTTAGAAGAAGAGCTCTTATTGATGCAGCAGTCAGTAAGCTGAGAACAAGCGTCAGCCGCACGAAACCCTCATCAACCTTCCCCTGTACTATCTTCTCTACCCATAAGGCACACCAGTCACATGTTTAGTATCATCCCTCCCTCCCATCGGGAGACTGACCTGTATGCGTCATTACCCGTCTGCGTAGGGGCTAGTTGCACGCACAGTGGGTAGATCTAGGAATGAATACTCGATACTCGTGTTAAGTGGAATTGTGCATCTTTATACTTGACAATTAGGTGCAATCAATGAGGGATTGGCCATGTGTAACCATCACGACTGGATAGATGCCGTCTTCTGTATTGCGGTAATGGAATTCTCTAACAACATGTCGAGGGTGTATCAAACTTCAAATCCTCACTTCGCTCTCTACGCTAGGTTAGCGTCAGCCTTAACCTAACCGCCGCCTCAGCCTTATCCCATTCCAATTCGACGCTCCAGTAAAGCACCTTTTTACACCGTCAACCTCCAAATCACCCCCCACGCATCCCAACATGCATTGCTCCACCATCCTTTCACCCCTCCTCCTCCCCCTCCTCCCAATACTGACATCCGCCTTCACCCTCACCCTCTCCGTCCCCCCCCACATCCCCGCCCTCCCGCCCTCCACCCGCGCCATCCTCACCACCCCCGGCCACCGCCTCACAGCCCCCGTCACACGACGCAACACCTTTGTCTTCCGCAACCTCACATCTGATGCTGCCGCCCCATCTTCCGACGCGACGACGACGACGTCCGTGTCGTATCTGCTCGATATCGCGTGTCGCGACTACGATTTCTTGTCGTACGGGGTCGATGTTGGGGGGGAGGCGGTGAGGGTGTACCGGGTTGGTAGGGGGGGCGCGGTGGTGGGGGATAAGGTGGCGGTCGGGGAGGAGGAGCCGGTCGAGGTGAGGGTTTTGAGGGGGAGGGAGTATTATGAGGGGAGGGCTGGGTGTAGGTTTTCCTCGCTTGTTTTCTTTTTTGATGGTGGGTGGGGGGAGGCGGGGGGGGGGGATTGGGGCTGCTGTATGGGATGGCGATGCTAATGCGTGAGGGTGCCTACAGTTTCGCCGTTGGACCTGCTCAAGAACCCGATGATCTTGATCGCGGTGGTGGGGTTGGGCTTTGTGTTTGGGATGCCGTATCTGATGGATAGCAGTATGTCTAATTTTTCTCTCCTTCCGGCTTTTTCTTGATGGCGTCGATGGCTGACGTTCTTCGTGCGCTGTTAGTGGATCCGGAGATGAAGAAGGAGTTTGAGGAGCAGCAGAAGAAGAGTATATTGAGTGGGGGGGCGAGCACGGCGAATCCGTTGCAGAATTTCGATATGGCGGGTTGGATGGCGGCGAAGACGTCGGGGCAGAGTGGGGAGACGGGCGATGGTGGGAGTGGGAAGGATGTGAGGAGGAGGGGGTGATGGATGGTAGAGGGTTAGTGTACGGAGTATGCGAGGAGATCATAGTACGTCATGTGGATTGTCTTGTGGAAAGCATTGAGTGGAATTATTTCATCCTCCCTGCTTTCGGAACGCACTTGACTGTATACAACCTGTCTTTTTCCGTCTCGAAGTACGACCTATTCTTCGCTCTTTGAAGTTGTTAGGTCAGCCCGTGGTCTTATCCTGCGAGCTCATGCTCCACTGTGACGCCCTAGGCCAAAGCTTCTATAGACAACCGGTCTCAGCATAGCTTCTTTCCCTGGATCAGCCGCTCGCGGATGGTTGATGGTCAGTAATAGCCTCATTTTCCCCCGCGTCTTTCCAGAAAACCCCTCAGACCGATCAGCCCACCGTCCATGTCCACGACATCTTTTAGCTGTCTTCCGTGCGTTTCCTCCCACTCTTGCTTTACTGCGGTCATTTCGGCCTCGTTGCGGAATCCAATGACCGTGAGTTTGGGTACCTCATCTTCGCGGGATTGGGATTCTCGCAGGTAAAAAGCCCACAACACCAGCAGACGGCCAAGAATCGAAATCCCAATAACCTCGGACCGACAACATCCACCGGGACAGAAGAGGTTTTGGACATCGATACAGGCGGATCGGACTTGTATATTGAAAACGACTTTGATTTTCCAGCGACAAATCTCAGAATGGACCATCATGCGATCAATATGGATCAAACGGTCAACCGCGACTGGATCTACTGTCCCGAACTTCTCGTACTGCAGTTTGGTGGTGCGCAGTAGCGTTTTACCGTCAAGATCCTGAACATCAAAATCCAGAGTAACGTGATGGATACGAGTCCTATGTTTGACCCAGATCTTGTTCAATGGTTTCTCTTCTCCTTCGTAGTCGAGCTGATGATATCTTGGTACGTCGAAGGCCATGAGACCATCTTCGGCACGCCAGGTGACTTTCCAAACATTCCCACTGTAGAGCACCTCCGTAGCCTCGGCGTTGATGCTCTTGCAGACCAAGAGCAAGGCGACATCAGGCTCGCGGTTGGTCGCTGCGAATGGGTTCTTGTCCTCGTAGGATGCCGGGTATGGATTGATCGGCGCGTCCACAATGAGACACAGGCCCTGTATGACATCGCGGATCTCCTGTGGAAGACTGGTGAGATGAGCGGGCATTTTGGTGGACGGTTGACTGATTGCTAGTATCAGTTGGACTTTTCTTCGAGCGATGTTGTTGTTGGAGAGGAAGGGAGATGGGAAGGAACTTACGTTATGTTGGTTTTCACGTCGGGGTTGAGTGAGATGAGGTTAGTATGCTGATGAGCACGTCGGGTATTGTGAGGTTGAACGTGATGTGATGGAGTAATCGCAAATCGAAAGATTTCACTGAATTTGAGCCTTTCTTATAGATGCTGGAAGTGGGAAGATATTCGGTGACTCGATTGTTTAGTCGTTAGATTTTCTTCGATTCTTATGAGAACGCTATTTTTGGAGAATAAGAGAGACGGAGAGAGACTTGCGTGACAGTAATTTTGAAGGTGAATTTAGAATAAGTTTAGTGTGTCGCTGAGCGTTTTGCACATTGTCTGTGAGGTTGAATATGACGTGATCGAAAATCGAAAGACCTCACTGCCAATTGGGATTAATCCGTAAACGCTGAACTTGCGACGGTGTTCCGCGGCTCGATTATCTATTCAATTATCTTAGATTCTTATTAGAATGCCATTGTTGAAGAGAAAGAGAAGGAACTGATATGTTGAAAAACTTTACGGCGAGATTGAGATGAAGTTAATGTGCTGATCGACAGGTTGAATATTGTCTGTGAGATTGAATGTGATGTGATGAGATGTCGCAAATCGAAAGATCTCACTATAACTATTCGAGGTTGTCTTGTAGATGCTGGAAGTAGGAAGGAGATTCGTATGTCACTGACCCTATTGAATATTGTCTGCAACGTTAAACGTGATGAGACGGATGAATCGGCCCTCGAAAGCTCTCACTGAAACCGAGTCTCCCTTGTAGATGCTAGAAGTGACAACCCGGAGCTTTGATACCTGAATGCGTACGTGCTAGTTGAAAAGATGCTTATACCTATGAGGTCCGCCAAGTGAAAGCCGACTTTATCTTGATTGCGCGAAATGAAGATAAACAAGTCCTTGTTTGGTAGATTTGTAGTTGGTTGAATGTCTTTCGACGTCGTGGGCAAGTATCTCATCTTCTCCTTGGACGGTGAAGGATGGACTGGGTGGGTGGATTAGCGTTGTGATTGTGAGAAATGCGGAAGAGGAAGCTTGTTACGGAACTTGTGAGGAGAGTGGTGGAGTTACCTTATGGTTGTCAATGGGAGTTAAGGCAGGCGTGTCTGACGAGGACGTCATTACGAGGTTATAGGTGATATGGGGGGGGGAAATGTTTCTCAATTGCAGTAGCGTTGCGAAGCACGTTGTTTTGGATGATAAGTTATGTACGTTCACAAAGGCGGAAGCGATACCGTACTCTGCATCTGCAACAGCTGATGGGTATAATTGATAGCCTCCCTGATCGCCTGGGTATCGTGTGACATGCAATGCAGCCTTTCCCCCAATCAAATACTCGAGGTCATGTACGTACACTTCATACAGTGCCAGCATTCGTTCCTGCCGTCTGTCCACGAGGCCCATTTGTGCTTCATGATCCCATACTTACCAAGCATATCCGCCATCGCCCGGCATGTCATCATCGCCGTTCCAATCCTCATCGCCACTGACTTCCTCATCAAGAAAATCGTCTTCATTGAGCTGCTCCTCAGTTGGTCGTAAATTGTCGAACACGACGTCCACTACATCGCAAAGGCCTTGGAGATGCCAATTCTCTTCATGATCGACGGATGTCCGCTGGGTATCGGGCTCACGTATGCCGTCATCATCAATAGCTGAATCTTCGCTGGATGAGTCGTCGGAACCTTGGCGACGTCTTCGGCGACGTGGAGCTTTTGGTTTGATGGGCGAACTCTCAAACACATTGTAGAAGTCTTCCCTCTGCGTCTTGGCTCTAGTGCTTCGACGAACTGTGACCAGAGGAGCGTCACTGTCGCTTTCGCTTGGGTCTTCGACTGCTATTCGGGGAGCCACATCAATGCGATTAGCTTGCGCAGCGCCTACCTTGTTAAGCTTGGAAGCCAAAGCTCGCGTAACAGTCTGAGGCTTTTCCTTTCGAACAGCCGTCTTCCCCTTCTTGCCTTGTGATTGGAAAGCCTTGAAGGTGGCAATGGATTTAAGATGTGGGTTTGGTGGCGATGAGCGTCTGAGGAAAATGTGCCGGAGTTTTTCTGTCCAAGTGTCACGGAAGGCAATCCTCTCTCTCCAACCGCTTTCATCGAGGCTAGCTTTTATTCTGAGTTGGCGAAGATCTGGCAACATTCCGGCAGAGTCCGTCAACGAGGAGAAGAAAAGCTCGGCAGTCTGAAGATTCCATTTTCGTAGGTGGAAGAGCTCCAGAATTCGGAGATTCACGGGCCAGGTCGGCCTTTCGCCATCATGTAGGAGCGCGTCGTACTTGGGATCGGTATCTCGAGTCGAACTCAAAGTGCCGAAGTATCGAAGATCCGCTTTGAGGAGCTCTAATTTGGGACAGGATTGAGCAAGATCCGTCAAGAAAGATAAATTGAGGTTCTGATTATGATTCAAGATGAGCTGTCGCATTATTTTCCCTTTCGCAGCAAGGAAGCCACCAAGCGAGGACGATTTCAGCACTGGACATTCCACAATCTCGAGACTCTGCAGGTTGTGTGGCAGGTCAGACAAGAGTTGGTCAGTGACTGAGGACATGTGAAAACGTAGATTTGTCAATTTGGGTAACAGGCTGAAGGCTTCCGCGAGCATTTCTTCGCAAAGTCTGCCTTTTTCGATCGGGCCAGCAGGGTAATTGACGAGAGTCAGACATCGTATGGTCTGAAAAGGCGACATCATGTGAACATCTTTCATTCGCGCCAGTGGAAACGCGCTCTGGCTTTGCTTGGCTAGTGAGTGATTCCATGTCCAGTCCTGAAGCATGATTCGGGTTTCCTGCAAGGCCATAACCATTGAGGGTTGGTACCCAGCTTTGCTACCGGCAACACTCCTGGATCTACCACTTTTTCTCCACGCCAGGTTGTCCGAGTAGAGGTGTAGAGCAATGCCTCGCAGCTGGGGGGTGTGGGACACGAGCAAGCCGAGGTCCAAAGGGTCCCAACCAACATATTTGCGTAGCATTGTGCTGGAAGCTTCCACGTCCAGGTACTTTATTTTTGCTCCATAATTGAAAGTTGACGAATGCTTGTGGGTTTCTAGGTGGGAGAGGAGGCGATGAGCTCGACTTGGCGGACACAGAGGTGGCGAATAGTACAGCGCAGAAAGTGCAGGTTCAGTGAAGGCTTTGCAGCAAAGTGCGACACGACAGAGCCAGTTGATGGAAGACGAGGGCTGGAATGTATCGATTACGAGAGGTCGAGAAGCGTAGTCGAAGATGGCGAGTAGGATGTGGTAGGGTAGAGTTTGCCACGGCATGGTCTTGCCGGTGAAGTGAATATCCTGATCACCATCCTTCTTCGGGTCTATATCAAGCTCACTCAGCTTAAGTCTTTTCGGGTCAGAATGTTGCCGTCGGTGTCCCGGCCCAGATGCTTTGCGCTTCTTCAGAGTCTTCTTTTGAGGGGAGGTAGTGGTAGGAGCCGGTGGTGGAGCACACTGTCGCCGTGGTCGTGATGGGCCTGCTTCAAAGTCATTGTCGCTGACATTATCGTTGAACTCTTCTCTATCGCTGTCGCTTGACTGCTCGCGATAAGATATGTGGTTGCGGGTAGAGCGAGTTCTGGAGGGTACTTTCATGTCTCTCGCTGAGCGCAAGCGAAATGTCGAGGGAGCCATTGTGAAGAAGAAGAATCAACTTAGGAATGAACGAAAAGCCATGACCTTCGGATAGTTGAGAACAATACAAAGGATGTGCCCAAGCATAAGGGCGTTGGCACAGTCTTGAGGATTGAGAGCAAGAGTGGTGAAGTTGAAGCCAAGAAATGATTGTAAAGTAGATCTGACTCAAAGAAATTAAAGTTAGATGCAATATGCGCTAAGAAATGACTTGCGCTAAGATAAGAGTTAAAACCCTGTGCCGATCATCGGCAGCTGCCCACAAAGTACCTCCGTGCTTTCGAAGCCTTCAACACTCCTTTTCTCTTGCTGTATGCTCGTACAATGGAAAAAATCTACCAAGTCGATGTTTGTTGTCAAAGATATGGAGACGGGATGACACCGGTAAGTAGAGAAGTACCCTTGATGTAATACTTCTTCACTCACGACTCGAAAGAAACAGGCTAGACGAGAGACACTGTACGAAAGTAAATGTTGGATGGCTTCACACTTATCCATATAATCTGGTTGACCATGCCTCTGCGAGTTTCTTCATTAGTCGTGGGTTAACTGAATCTCCAGAAGCCTATCTTTAAAGGCTTAGAGAGAACATTTTCTGCGGTTTCTCATAATATGCCCCATTGTAAACACGGGCAGTCGACACGTACATAAGGTCCAACGGATGACGGCAGCTAAAACGGCAGCTACATTCAACCGGTGCTAATCTGCGGTCTGTGCTACGGCTTAGGGAACGAACTGCATTTATGTTGTACTGCCTGTCACCTGAGGAGCGAACCATCCCGAAAGCGCATCATATTGCGGCTCAACCTTCATTGCCGCCATTCAGACCATATCACAATACGTGGTAGAAGCATTCAGGCTCATGTACCATATAACAGTCTCTCTTATTTGTGCGCCTCCACAACGCATTTCTTTTCCTCCGAGAGTGTTTCAAGTCTCAACGGTCAAGATGCCAATCATTATCCAACAGGTCTTTGCTTTTCTGGTCCCTGCATCTTCACTAAGTGACGCCATTACCGCTGTCAAAAAATATATAATGACAGAATCATTTCATGCTCCTCAGAATTAACAGCATCGCCTTGGTTTTTGGCATGCGGCTACAGTGGTCTTCAACATGGCTTCCTCTCACTGCCTCTCCGTACGTAGCTTATGCGGTGGGTCCTTATCCAGTGTCGCCAGACGCTCAAAGATGCAGTGGAGTTCTTGGACGTCCTCTCGGTCCTCTGGCGTGCCAGGCAGTGGTGAACAATCTACCCAGGGGTACCCTTCCTAGCATATTCACCACTCGTGCACGCACTCCAGTCAACAACTACATCCAAGTTCCAGTCCTTTACACCAATGCTGGACCTGACTCAGCCTGTATGGTCACCATCGATTTGGACGGCCATTCACTCACTGATCAGTTCATTTTCGTCCCGTGGGATGAAGTCAGGAAGATGGCCCAGAGCATTGTAGATAGCTGCGTCAGCCCCATGAACCGTGGCGGGGACATTACTTACGGCATCGGAAGAACCCTCCAATCCCTGGTCCACCCTACAACCTACGAAGGAAACAACGCCGATATCCCTACACCTATCTGGGTCCGGCAGCCGGACGAGACAATCAACTATGTCGCAATACCATCGACTCCTGCCGCTGATGAATACAGTGAGTTGTGCGGCAACTTCCCTAAATGCTCGATCGGACAAGGACCCCACAAAGAAGTTTCTGTCATAGCTAAGTTGATGCAATTCAGATGTACCTTATTACATGACAGTAACAGTGTCCGGTCCTGGTCTGAGGCTGGATCCTGAAATAACCGACTACGCGATTTCCTTGGAAGTGATGGGATCGTAAGCTCGCTTGATATGTCTTTGCACTGTAAACGCTGACTGTCGGTTAAAGCGCGGAGCTTCAGTTCCTGAGGTCCAGGACCACGACGATGCAAAATAGCCTCACGAGGATACTCATTGGACTACAGGCCAATCTGATCTCTTTAGTAGGTCAGGACCACCCGCGATGGTGGCAGTTCCCCATAGGACCTCCGACTCCGATTCCGATCAACGTGAAATACTCGTGTGATGAAAGACTTGGAAGTCCAAGCACGGCCAATTGCGAGGCTGCATTGTATGAATTTGTACAGTCTGGCGATGTGGTACTCGATCCCGTGTCAGGACCAATAATCAAGATTGTTGGTAGGCCATCAGATGTCTAGTCCAATCTACAGGACGGCGCTAATTTATGGGTAATTGCAGGGAATTGCGCCATCGCTGTAGGAGCAAATGAGAGGCATACCACAACATGGGACATGCTTCGAAGTGTTGCCGAGACCTTGATCGCATCGTGCATAAGCAGTCCTGACTCTGGCCCTCGCGGGGGCACGGCCATCAGCCAGACGATCCATAGCCGGAGAAGGAGAACTTACCTTGGCAGACGAGAGACAGGTAAGATTTTGTTCCGTCAACAGCCTTCGGGAAGAGAGTTAACAGAGACCAAGAGATGCTGCAGGTGGCCTTTCCGCCTACATTCGAAATCGCAGTGTACCTCCAGCCTCCATTCAACGGACCTGCAGATACGACCTGCCCGTGGGGAGTGGTAGCGAGCCACCAGGGAGACGTCCGACAATGTCCGGCGCCTCTTCGCCCGCCAGAACGAAATCTTCGCGCGAACGGCATCATCGCCGGAAACTCGACAGGTCTAATGATTGCTGCGTCTTCTTTCAATCAGACTGCCAATCATACGAGCACGGCTACCTTCGGTTGACTTCACTTGCTGAAAGCGAGCCTTGCATTGGGTCTCCTGGACCACTGACATGTTTAGGTCTCAATTGAATAGATCATACACCTGGCTAGACTGGAGCGTTTGTTGATCATGCAAGAAGTTCACCGCCTGTTCGGCACGCTGTTTCGGTATTCGCCAACTCTGTGACCATTTCGATCTGAAGATGGCATGTCCCCATATAGAATTTCCTCTTCAAATATATACAGATCAAGCCTTTATCGTGCATGCGTCCTTCCGAAAGTTCAAGTAACAAGTAGACTGAAAATGAAAGTGCACTCATGTTTTGACATCGCATCCATCTGCAGCCAATGCTAATAGCAGTATACATGTGATGCGAAACTTACAATGCAATCGACCTGACGGGGTAATCAGAGCGCTGCGTCTAATCACTCCCGTGGATTTTGTCGCATGCAGGTCATCCCGAGAAGGATCTCCCCCTCTAATAATGTCCACCAATACAAGACTGTCTGATCGAAACCGATCATGTCGCCGGAGAGAACCACCTCCTGCTTCCCATTCGCAACCTGTCCTAGAACACGCCGCGAGCCTCCAATGACGTTTATCCGCACCCCTCCGAGCAGACAGCTGTGCTATAGGAGCTTTACACCGCACGGCACCATGCACATACCTCTTCGTGGGTAAAGAAACGCATGCAAGCAAGAAAGAAAGCAACGGTCTATATAATGGCGCGTGCGTCTCCTTAGTCCATGCCGTGTCCAGTCTTTACCCACCACGGCGCAGAAACCTGAGTAAGCGGTACGGGCACCCATGATTGTTTGCCACCGCGGTACGTTCTTTCTGTTGGCAGAGCCTCCCCGTTGCCCCCTGCTTTACAGATTAGTTACCTAGCTACCCACCTATCTGTATTTGTGTATTAGGGACTTGATGGAGCTTATGTTGTTATAGCCGCGCAGGAGTCGATTGCTGTAGAGGGGTTTGCTTGCGGTGTTGGCTTCGTTTGCTGCGGGATCCGGGTGATATCTGCTCCAGTTGTCTACCTACTCTCCTCTCCTCTCCTCTCCTCTACCCTACCCTACCCTACCCTACTCTACCATACACCAACCCACATCCCCATCACCAACGTACACACCGCACCGCAGGGTGAAAAGTCCGTATTAGTATTTCTCCCTTGCAATGGAATAGCTTCGTTGCATTATGATTCTACAATCTCGAGCGGATTCGGAAGGTTTCTTCAGCAACGTGGCACGAGGATGGGCTTATTTCGGGCTACTGTGGTTGGCTCTGGCGTTGGGACAGGCTGTTACGTAGATTATGCAAATGGAGCTGTCATGGTGAACTGGTCACACGGATGTGTGAAGATGACCGGTTTCAATGTTCTTTTGCTCTTTACTCCGCTTTGCTCTCTCCCGGTTAAGGACGCTCCTCTCCGATTTCTCTCGTTTCTACGCCCGCGAGCGTCTTTGCCAAGTGCTCTAGCATATAGTTAGTAATAGCGGTGGCACTACGGCGGTAGCGTAAAGATCGCCAACCCCTTCATCCATCCATCCATCCCTTCACTCCTCCTCCTCCTCCCTCCTCACTTCCGACCCATCCATCCATTCTACCACCCATCCCCCTCCGCGCAGTAAGTAGCCTTCCCCCAGCTCAACCAGGCCTACGCCAGAGATTTGGCCCGCACTAGCGTCTGGCGCGGCGACGAGATGGAGTGCCGCGCTTTCACAATCGCGAGCAGCCAGATCATGCGCAGGCCGAGGCGCTCGTAGTTGATGATTGCGCTGGCGGCCGGCATTGTCTTTGAGGGTGAGGGTGAGAGTGTGGGGTATCGTAGGGAGGCCAGGTGGTGATGCTGGGTGGTGGTCGGAGCGGGGAGCGGGTGGGAGTTTTAGGGGTTGAGGAGAGGGAGAGGGAGAGAGAGAGGGAGAGTGAGAGTGGGTACTATGGGGGAGGGCGATTTTGTGTTGTTGGCGACTCTACCTGGATCGATTTTGGAGTAAGAAGACAGGCAGGCTGTTTCGATTTGGTTTCTAGGTTCGACGTGAGGTGAAGAAGGGTTTCGGGACCAAATATGCCACTGCGCTTCTGTATGGCTTTTCCTGAGCGGGCCTGAGGTGAAGATGGTGGGTGAGAAGAGTGATACTGGTCTAGACGGCCGCCTTGGAAGACGTTTCTAACGTGCGGGAGGTAACATACCACTCCGTAGAAGAAATGGTTTTCTCATTGTGGTGGGGAAGTGTGTCCGAGCGGCTGTCGCTTATAGCTTGCAGGAAGCTAATACTCCTTTGCTGCAGGTGCACCCTGCCCTATCCAAAGGAAAACAGTCTGGGGCGGGAGGCGGTTTTTGAGTGGTGGTAGGGCTGGAAATCGAGAAGCTGCCATCGCGCCATCCAGATCAACGCATCACCCTCACCCAGATATCGGTTTCCCAGGCGCTCATCTCTCAGATTGGCCAATTCGAAGGCGTTGTTGACCTGGCCTTGAGCGGGAACACGAATTTTTTTGACCTGGCTTGTTTTGGCATGGGTGGAAAAAAAAGGCGAGAAAAGAGAGTATGGAGTTGTGGCGAATAATCCACTGTGTGTATGACGGCTCTATCAGCGCTCGGGTGAGAAAGCTGCACTGGAGAACTGGTATCCAAGGACACCTACCAATAAGGTCGTGTCTCTGCCGTACACACAGGATTTTGGTGTCCGCACATGCTGAAACGGGGTTCACATTCTCCATTCGACCGTGATGTCGCACTGTTCGCACCCTTTCAATCGAGGTACCTTGGTATTCCTCTAGACTTCCAGAGTAACCTTAACCCCACTTTACTACTTTATGAGCTATGAGCGAATCGAATAATAGCCCAGTAGGGTTACGAGTTGTGCTAACTCGTGAGATGCGACGACGGGTGAGCCGCAAAGTGTTTCATATATATTGATGACCCCCACTGTGTCAACCATCTTCTCTGACGACATGCTCAGCTTAGGTTTTGGCACCGAGCAAGAGACCTACCTCCATGGGGTGTGAGAACGGTTACTCCGTGAGACTACCCCGGGCTGTAAATGTTGTTCGCGGGGCACTGATGGGTTTCAGATATTGTGACACGGATGTTGTTGCCCTGGCTGTATCCTCAATGGCCGATTTCTGGAGCCGACCTGAGCAGTTTTGAGGTAGCTATGCTTATTCGAAGAAACTCCACGTGCCACCAGAGAACTGAGGTATTGCGCGGACTTGAGTAGCCAGTTATATTAATTAAAAAGTGGTGGTTTAAAGTTAGGGATAGATGGTAAAGTTAGAGGGCTCAAGTAAGCTTGTTGGTAGTCTTAATGTTCTGGCACTACCTTATTGCCCCGGGTTACTCTAAGGTACCCCGGACTCTCCACGCCGTGCCTAGGTTCTAGCCGTGCCGTACTCGTGTTCCATATAAATTAAACAAACTACATTCATTCATTCTCATTGCATGCCTTTGCATATTTGGCATCATCAACCTTCTTCAACCCCGACTCCACGTTACTAGGGACTTAGGGAACCGAGAGACATGTTTCAAGCTTCCACATGTCCGAGGTCGAAAGCGAATCCAGGTAGATATATCCGGCTCTGAAAGTTGGAGTCCCTAGGCATCTCTTAGGTCTCCTCATGACACTATGAGCTTTGCAAGTGTGGCCCTTCCTGGTTAGCTGAGAAGAAGTCCTGACCCCTCGAATACTAGGTACGCCAATCTTGAGTAAATCAAACACTAAACACCCACGCCGCTATCACCCAGCCGCCTTCGCCATGCCCTCGGATAATTGTCTGTTAGAACATCGTATCCTTCGAGATAGGCAGGAAAACCGAGTCCCCCATGTTAGAGAGCCGCCTGGAGACATGTGAGGAATAAGAAAATAAGGCCCAATTTGTAAGAGATTCTAAACTCCCGAGTATTATTCTCGTGAAACACAAGTTTTCTTTCCCCTTTCTGCGCTGTGATTCTGTCCAATCGGCCATAATTCATGATACGCCATGTTCGAGTACCCTTGGGGTTTTCTTCCGGTCATCTGCTTCTGTCATCTGGTATTCTATACTCAGTATCATGAGCAAGTTGGCTTGTTAGCGTGCCCGAGATCTGGGGATCCATAACTCTTCAGTGATGCTTATTGGTTCCAGGAACAGATTGGTTCGGTGATAAAAATTCCGAGCCAGCATGCCTACAGTCTTTTCGTCTTCAGCTTCAGTGTTTTACCACGAGGTCTTGCTGGGGATTTTGCCGATCCTAGTGTCCGCGCCGCAACGTTCAACTAGAGGATGGCCTACAACGTGCGGTTTGAACAGTCTTTTCAAGGTCAGAATCGATTAGTCCGAAAATCCTTTCGAAGGTTGCGATAAGCTTTATGTCAATAGAGTTCATTCATTGGTCATAATAGTCTTTCTTTTGACATCGTTGGATGTACTCTAGGAACACTTATACAATGTATAAAGGCCTTCTCGCAGACCATTTCAGCCAATTCAGACTCGCATTAGAGCATGACAATTTACTACCCCAAATTCCTCAGTAACATCAAACTTATCAACCAGTATATCGTTCGTCATGCCTTCCATCTCTCGCTTCATCATCAGTATCGCCTTGGTCTTTGCCACAGATGCAGAATCTAGAGCTTTTCCCTTAGCAGAAGCCAATCATGCTCAGGATCTACGCGCCCGGCAAGTCGCTACGTCGGCGACAGCGACCTCAACAAACATAGGCTCGGAAGTTGCCTCAAACATCCTAGGAGCGGTCGCAGCTGGAGCATCTGTTTCCTCCGCTTCCGTGGCCGCGGCATCGGCGTCCGTTGCCTCAGTTGCATCGAACCTCCAGGCCGAGGACTCCATCTGTAACGCTGACAGTAATCGAAACCAGACGGCCTGGAACGATTTCGACATGGGTGATTGGTTCAAGAATCAGTGTGTCAATGTCCGGAACCCTCTCAATCACGGTGGAACTAAGTATGATACAGGACCAAACCTTATACCATCAGCAACTGGAACAACATAGATGGAAGCCCTGTCCAGAGCATTCAAAAGTTGGTCCTAGACTGGGCGAATGATGGGGAAAACCAGTGCGGCCTGCTGGATACAGGCTGCGCCCCCAATCCGGAGTATTCCCAATGCATCAAGTATCCGCAGGCCAACTTCCTTTGGTTCTCCATAGCAACTTTTAGCAATTATCTGGGAAACATGAATAAGGCAATCGGTCCGATCTCGACGGTCTTGACTGATTGGACTGGGACCATGGTAACCCAGTTCTTCACTGCAAAACAAGTACATCTCCAATTTCCATCCGTGCAAGGGCCCCAATAACCGCCGATTCTGACTCTCGTCCCATCTAGCCACCTGGGGAGTTGATAACCCCAATTTCGATCTCTGCGGGAATAGCAGCCGGCATATCATCGTTCTTCCCTCCCGCTGCTATCGTAGCGGGACTTGGCTCGGTCGCCAATGGCATACTTACCCAGAAAGGTCTGGATGAACCGAAGTGAGTCGTCCGAGATATAATTGAAACAACGGGATGCATGCCTTGGAGATAGGTACTAACTATACCGCAGTCCCCTAGAGCAATGGTCGGATGCCCAGGCGCAACTGGGGAACCTGACAAAGCAAACCTACGAATTCCTTCAATCATATTGGGAAACCACTCTCAACAGCCAACCTCCGAGACTGAACTCCGCTGGCCTGACATACGACGCCGATCCACTCGCCCTGCCCTCTATCCTGGCGCCTGGCGGATTCGCCAACGACAATGCCTCTGCCGTCGGGTCCTTTCCCGACGGTCTTTATGCTGCATTCGCTACAGCCCCCATCAACGCCTTGTGGAACGAAGACAAGGTGTTCATCGTAAAGATGTCGGACTCCACCTTGGGACGGGGAGCCGGCAGTGCTTGCGGCCAATTTCCAACCATGACGTACTGCGACCCCGACGGCGTCGCCTACCTGTTCATCCGCTGGATCTTCACCTTAGAGGAACCATCACCCAACGGGAGAAAGGCCGAGGCGCTGGATCTGGACCAATGGCAGGTGTGGGGCGCGTACGACTCCGCGCCGGAAAACCCGCCGGGGAACTCCGACAACCTGGGCCAGTACGGCCTCGACTTGGGCATCGTCGCGCGATCGGCGTGGCGCGTCCAGCAGCAATACGGCTTCTGGACCACTCAGACGCCCCAGGCCACCATCGCCGCGGTGCAGGCAAACATCGCGCACCTCGACCTGGGCCAGGTCGTGTCGTGGAACCTGGCCGTTTGCGACCTGGATGGCATCCTCGGTGGCGCTCATTTCACATCCCTCGGGGCTGCGGGCACAGTAAGTGGATCAATCCTGTTGGTTTTCAATCAGCCTGTTTACTCTCTCCGTGAATGTTCTTGCTAACGATGCGCTGTAGGGGTGGACGGGGTATATCACCTGTGCCTGTGCGGGGATGAAGGATCTGAATGGCAAGGCGTTCCCGTTACCGCTTCCTAGCGACGCTTCGGTCCCGGAGAACATATGCTCGCAGGCATGGTCGTGATGTTGTGGGTGTGGTGGGGGATTTATGATTCTGCATGACACATGACTTTCTTTCTCTGGATGTAGGGATCTATACGTCAAGAGATCTTCTTGTTATATCTTTTACTTACTGCAGATTTGAACTTCAAGTGCTGCTGCACGTCCTTGGCAATCATGACCGTGTTGGGCATTTCTGGATTGGAAAGCAGCAGACACCCAGCGATGGTTATGAGGAAATGTGACATGTTTTTTTGTCTTCGACGCTGTATCTCTTCTTCATGATAACGCTGCCTGGTGCAGCCACCAATGGCAAAGGACTTATGTTCATTCGCACGGGTTGTTTTCTGTGTTCCGGTGCAGGGTAACACGCGAAAGCTTGTCGACCTAAATTTCTGAAAGACGAGTTGTGCAAACTTACGTAAATAAGATAATACAGACTGTCTTTCTTTTGCAAAGTTTTTAATTTGTCAATGATCATTCTTTCTGGCAAACGTTCGCTGCGGACGACGTAGAATCTGAAACGATCATGTTGCAGGTCAGACAGACGGTAGCAGACTGGCCTTCCTTGCGGATGTCTTCGTCGCATAAACCAAGAGTATCGGACCCACTCCGCCGAGTCTGAGGAATCGAGTAGAGCCGCCGTCGCCTCGCCAGGCGCTTGTACGTGAGTGCGCATATCGTGTTTCACTTCGACTACTCCGTAGCCGAAGAGGACACAAGTTAGTTCCGACATAGTGACTCGTGTACTCTTTTTTTTTGAGAGTGTTGCACGTTGATGATTATGAGGCATGTGCCCGCTTCCCACCGCCATTTTTCCTAGAATCTCCGTAGGCATGATGCTCTAACCCCTCTGGTTGGGTAGTCAAATCACACTGGAGGAAATCGAACAACATGCGCTGCTCACATCTTCTCTTCCCGCCTCTTTTGGGGGCGACGATCTTTTCAACACTGGCGAGCTTCTCCTCCGGTTCACCTGCCCACCCCATCCAGCCCAACGAGCCAATCGGATCATCAACCACCCCCCCACTCCACACGACCGAGCAACGCGCCTCCTCTCTCAACCGCCGCAGCAGCACCAGCGACCATCTCCCACCCCACCCCAACAACCGGGACCTCACCACCCCCTCCCCCCGCCTCCTCCAACGCCACGCCCGCATCACCGCCCACCTCCGGCCCCACACCAGCCCGCACACCAGCCCGCACCCCCTCGCCCCCCGCAGCCTCCCCTCCGACCTCTTCATCCTAGGCTTCCAGCTCCTCTGGTCTAACCTCGACGTCGTCGTCCCCTCCGCCCTCGCCTACCTCCAGACGACCGAGTTCTACGCCAACGTCAGCGCGCTCGGCGGGTCGGCGAAGTTCCACCTCGACCGCTCGCACCAGACGCTCGTCTTCGCGTACGGCGCCCTCCGGCTCACGTTCGAGCCCGTCGTCGAGGCGGTCGGGACGATCGTCGAGGAGATTTTTCCCGACGGGTTGGGGGCGTTCGTGGTGGCGTTCGCGGGGTTGATGATGGGGTTGGTGGGGGGCGTGGTGTGGGGGGCGTATCAGGTGCTGGCATGGAGTGTGAGGGGGGCGGTGTGGGTTTTTTTGGAGGTGGTGGAGAGGGCGGATTTGTCGGCTGTGGCTGTAAATCCGACGTGAGGGGTTGAGGTTTTGGTTATGGAAGGGGGAGGTCGTTGGGATGTGAGGGGTGGGGATTTGATGCTGTTTGCTGGGGAGGGGAGGGGGAGCTTTGTTGGGGGGATATCAGATTGGACTTTCCGGCTGCTGAAGTTGCTATTCGAAGTCTGAGTCACGTGATGTTTCCGCAGCCAAGCCTAAGTACGGGCCAGTCGATGATTTTATCCCCATCAGAGCGTTAATTTTCGCTTGTGGTACCTAGCTGCATTGATTTCAATTTGTAATCGCGCTGGTCCAATGGTGTAGAGATTTCTTGTTCTCTGTCAATGCCAAGTGGTATATCGAAATGCTGCGTTGATATTTCTTTTGATATCCATTCGCTATTTCGTTATCCTTGCCTGAGAAATCTGGACTAGCGGGAAACATAGCATACATCATACCTCACGATCCCTTGCCGACCACCCGCCCGCCTCGGCTTTGCCGATCTAGGAGCAATACTCCAACAGCAACACACCCCCAATAACACACGTGGCAGGATTAATCGGTGGATAGGGACATTCGGCAAGCAGCGTGTTGTTCGTGTTCGGCGGGGTTGGCGTGCACGTCAGAGCCGGAGCGCCATCGTCGGCGACGCCGGTGGGCAGCATGTTACGAGGCGCATAGGTGCTGTCATTGGGCGGGCAGCCGGTGAAGGAAATGTTGGCGTGGCCTAGGATTGTGAGGTCTTGGTCGCAGTAGTGGAAACCGAGGGGCTCGTAGCCGAAGAGGATGGTGCTGTCGGCGCAGGGGGAGCTGTCGGTGAAGAAGGCGATGTAGTCGATCCTGTGGACAGAGGGGAGGGCTGGTTATTGGGGGGTATGATTTCGGATGGGGGAGTAGAGGGGGGGTGTGGGAAGGCGGTTGTGGTTGATGCTGGACTTGTCTTTCTTGCAGCTAATTGCTAACTCTTTGGAAAGGAATCTTGATAGAGATGACTCACCCTGCAGAAGAGCCGACAGTCGCAAGATAGATGGATTGAAGAGCTGCTGTGAGAGGAGTGAGAGATACTGCAAGATGAAATTGATGTAAATTGAATCGCATCTTGGCGAGCCTTGGATTAGTGAGTTTCTTTTTGTGGATTGGACTGTAGATCCGATATTTTGCACTTAAGATAGAAAGATTGAACAAAGCGCAGAAGCCGGCTCCTTGTATGGATTTCAGTGAAGTTCCATGGCAACAGTCGTGGCGCCTTCAACGTTCTCGCCGATTGAATGACTCTAGCGAGGACCGCAAGATAAGGTACGCTAGCTCGCTCAGATAAGTAAGGTAAGCTGAGGTGCAGTGAACTCTAAGTAGGGCACCCCAAGTAGGTAAATGAGTATGGTGGTGACCGGTTGACTCGACGGTCTCGGACGCAGTCGAACTTGCTTCGGAATTATAGTTGGGCAAAATATTTGCTCCTTACCTTTCCTACGACTTACAACGCGGATGCTGACGTCCGAACGCACAAGCTCGTAGCATATAGAACAAACAATATGTGCCAGGCTGGAGCTTCCCCCAGTGAGTGGCGCCACACTGCCATGTCCACCTCCACTCGTCGTACGCGGGACGCTGCCAAACCCGGATTATATAAGGCCACCCCGATCCGCTTCGGTAATTTCCTCAAGGAGCGGACAACTCCAAGCCTCAAATGGGTCGAAAATAAAAATCTCTGTATAATTACTCTCAGGCGCCAGTGATCCAACAGAAGTACGAAATCACGGAATAGGCAAACAGCAAAGCGAAAAAAGAGTAAGGCGTCAGAAAATACTGTGAAGTACATATGTAAAACGGCATGCGCCAAGTCGACCAGGTCAACTGATAAAAAAATAAGTATTTTATATAGCAATGCTAAGAATGGATGGTATCGCAAAGGATGATGAAAAATAATGAGAGGCACTGTGAGAAACGGCTATGCGGCAGCGGCTACAATAAAGAAGGACCATATCCGAGAATCTTGAGCGCAGGCTCTTGGTCTCCATCCTGCTGCATTGGCGGGCATGTCATTCTGGGTTCTCACTTCCGTACAGCGGAGGTTTAATGGAAGGCGAAGCAGTATGCTGTTTAATTAAAGCAGCGTTCAACCCCAATGTTCCTAATGAGTTACCAGCGCTCCGTTTGCGGGTGTGTTCGGAGCTCTGTCTTTCTCCAAGTAAGCTGCATAGGTAGCTGAAAGGATACAGACGCTTGATGGACGGAGACTGAAGCTAGATAGAGGCGGAGGTTGCGGATAAAGGGCAGCTCTCCCTGCAGACGTATTTTTGATCTGAAAAATGGTGCGATTGCTTTTCATAGAACAGAATATCCTACCAAGCTGACGGCTGAGATCTCATAGTAAGCCATGAACAGTCTGGCACTATCTTCATGTCGGTCATTCCTACTCCAGGCCGGGATAGCGTACCCTGGGGCCACGATCCGAGGTAGGGTGTGACTTAACACCGCACAACATGATAGGGCTGCTTAGTGTAGCCATCAATTCCTGGCTTGGCACCCTCAGGCCAACAATATTAGTACACCTCACCGACTGTTCAAGTACACGATGGAACCGCCGAACTTAGCGAAACGGGTACTCCACATAGCGAAGTCCTTCGGCTTGTCCGAAGCTCTACGCATCAGTCCGTATAATGTACAAGAACCTCGGAATCTTTAGCCTTGCGTTCTCCTTGAGCTCTTCCGGCCTAGAGGATTTCTCCAAATTCTCCAAATTCTCCACAACCCACAGCTTCCAAGGATCGAGATACTACCGTTGGCCATGGAATCAACATAAGACATCATTCCGGCCATCCGTGGTGGCTCTCTTGATGCACGACTTTGGCGAAGACGCAGGCGCCGCAAAGAGCATCCTTGTACGCCCTGTCCCTCCCACCTTTTCTATCGCCTTCTGAGCAGCCACAACACAATGCTCACGTATTCTAGAGTCTCGCAAGAACCAATTGACCATAACGTCAGTGCAGCTATCGATTCTGCCAGGGAACTTTAAGAGGGGGTACAGAGGAATGAGCAGATTGCAAACAAAGGCAGGGCCGAAATAGCCAAGGGAAGAGCTGCTGAAGGATCATGAGGATGATACCTAGATTTTGAGTCGGGACCGGGGAACGTGGGAATGTAGCTGGTGGAGGGTCAAATAAGAACATAATTTGATGCCAAGAGCAGGATCAAACGTGGGATCCGGATACGCCTAGCTCAGCCAGGACCTTCGACCCGCGGCCTTTCCGTGTTTGCATTGCGACATTTGCATTTCACTACGTACGCTGTATTGATTGGGCTGATGCAACATGCTTCAACGTATCTGTCTGGATCTTGCTGCAGCGGCATTCAGTATTGCTCTGGTGACGTTACTATACGCCCTGAAGATTACTAAATTAGACGCGCTTGGAGCCCCTGGTTTGTTAAAATTATATGGTGTGATATGACTTGATTATTTTTACTACTTTTCTGGAGAAGGATATCCTTCTCCTTATATGGCCAATATGTCTATGTTGCCACCAAATGTACTCCGAAATTTCTACCTGACACGCTGTCCTCACAGTACAATTTTCTATGGTGGCGGTAATCACACCACCGCCAAGGCTTGGGAGGCGTTGCCACCACATTGCCAAGTGTGAGAAATATGGATAATGTGGAAGGAATACCATGGTCCATTTCGCCATGGCGTATAGCCTCAATATGGCTCATGGCTCAAATGGCCTCAAATCCAACACACCCCCATATTCCTTTCACATTGTCCATTAGACGTCTACCAGACCGCTTCGTCTTACGAAGGGCTGATACATGATTCGTCCAAGTGGCTTTGTGAGACCGTCAGCTAGTTGGTCCTTGGTAGATACCCATTTGAGATCGATTTCTCGTGAGGCCACCACTTGACGAATCCAGTGAGTCTGAATATCGACGTGTTTCGTTCGGGCATGGTGTTCCGGATTGCTAGCGAGTGCAATAGCACTTTCACTGTCTGAAATCAATGATGTAGGACTTGTTCGTTCGTAACCTACTTCTTTGAGTAAGGCTCGTAACCAAACAGCCTCCTTTGCTGCTTCCTTTGCTGCATAATATTCGGCTTCTGCAGAGGACAGTGCAATTGTTGGTTGTCGTTTAGAGCATTGCGATATGACTCCACCGGNTCTTCAAGCAATAGCTGAGCAGTCCCTGTAGAAATTGTACGGTGTGATATGACTTGATTATTTTTACTACTTTTCTGGAGAAGGATATCCTTCTCCTTATATGGCCAATATGTCTATGTTGCCACCAAATGTACTCCGAAATTTCTACCTGACACGCTGTCCTCACAGTACAATTTTCTATGGTGGCGGTAATCACACCACCGCCAAGGCTTGGGAGGCGTTGCCACCACATTGCCAAGTGTGAGAAATATGGATAATGTGGAAGGAATACCATGGTCCATTTCGCCATGGCGTATAGCCTCAATATGGCTCATGGCTCAAATGGCCTCAAATCCAACAATTCTTANTTTGCACCTACCGTGAAAGAGAGAAATCCATCGCTAAGTCTGCCTCCTATCATTCCAATAAGGCGATAGTGTTGCACCCTTTCCTTTGGACTCAAGACTGGAATATTGTCCTTATCAAGCTTGGGGACTTCGTCGATCAGGTGAGTTGCATTGTGCTTTCCGAGTTCTAGACGCATGCGTGTGTACCAGATAACCCAGTTGTTGTCGTCCAGGAGTGGTACATTGGATGCATTGAGTGATGCCTTGGTTGTTTCTTCTGCTGCGTCTGCTGTGGTGTCTGCTATGGTGACGTTGTTTTCGTCTGCCATGGCGATGATATGATGATAGATCAAGTAGATATGGAGTTAATTGATTGAATAGTATGTGTGAATCAGCTTGTGAGCACCCGGGCTCATAACCTGTTGAAATTATATGGTGTGATATGACTTGATTATTTTTACTACTTTTCTGGAGAAGGATATCCTTCTCCTTATATGGCCAATATGTCTATGTTGCCACCAAATGTACTCCGAAATTTCTACCTGACACGCTGTCCTCACAGTACAATTTTCTATGGTGGCGGTAATCACACCACCGCCAAGGCTTGGGAGGCGTTGCCACCACATTGCCAAGTGTGAGAAATATGGATAATGTGGAAGGAATACCATGGTCCATTTCGCCATGGCGTATAGCCTCAATATGGCTCATGGCTCAAATGGCCTCAAATCCAACAATGAGTCACGTGTGTATTTTGTCGCGAAATGTCTTAGAAAGCTGTGGGCTAATTCTATGATGTTCAAAACATACAACATACAGGGTGCTGGTATCATTATGGATATCCTTGTACCTTCCCTCTACGGCCTGCACTGTATTCTGGGACCTGCAGGTGTTCTACCTAATTTGAACCTCATGGAGTCTCTCGCAGACCACGGGAGAGTAGATGTCTGGAGTATGGTTCCGTCACTTGTCGATGAGCTGGGCGAGACTCCGGACGTCTTGGCAAAATTCAAGTCGTCGAAATTTATTTGTTCATCTGGCGGTACGACTATGCTTTCTATCGTTTTGCCTTTCACGATCATAGCACTAATGCACAGACTCTTAAGGTCCCGTCAGTCCAATTAGTGCTGGCAAAGTGAATGACGTGGTCAGAGTCCTGAATTTAACAGGTACTACAGAAGGTCTGTTCATCGGTAATCTTGTGGTAGAAAGAGAAGACTGGCTCTGGTTTGCTTTTCACCCTTTCTCCGGGTTCGAGTTCAAGGAGGTGGAGCCCGGTATGTATGAGCATTGGGTGCATCGCAACCAGTGCTGGCCCTTGTTCCAGGGAATATTTCACACTTTTCCAGCCGAGCGATTCATCAACTTCAAAGACTTATACATTAAGCATCCCAGTAAGCCAAATCTTTGGGCCTTCAAGGGAAGAAGCGACGATACTGTCGTCTTGTCCAACGGCTATAAGATATCACCCTTGGACACGGAGGCTTTCGTCACGACACACCCTGAAATCGATGGCTGCCTCATAGTAAGTGACCCCATTCGAGCTCCCCCTATATCCCAAGAAAGCAGCACCCCATAATTAAAGCAATGATATTCCACAGATTGGGACCGGAAAGTCCCAGGCAGGCCTGCTCATTGAGTTGAAAGATCCGTTATCGAAAACAAACAAGCTCTTTGACAGCATATGGTCAACAGTGGAAAAGGCCAATACGCTGTCTTTACATAGGAACCAGCTGCACAGGGACTACATTACCTTTTCAGAGCTAGATAAGCCCTTCGTTCGCACGGACAAGGGGACTGTGAAGCGACGTGCCACTTTAGAGCTATATGCCGACTACATTGAGCGTTTCTACAGCTCACGAGGTGAGGACTCGGATGATGTCACAGTTGATACAAGTTCAGTTGAGTCAATCATGGGCTCTATCCGCCACATCCTTGGCTCCTTATTGCCTGCGATCCGCGAAGCCTCGTCAGATACGGACGTGTTCAGTCTCGGGCTAGACTCCCTCCTTGTATTTCGTGCTGTCAAGAATATCTGTGTTGCCATGGGGCTACAGGATCAACTTGCTCCTCGACACCTCTACGCGAATCCCACCCTTGCCAAGTTCTCTGCCACTCTTGCACGGTTAGTGGCCGAGGCGAGAAAGACAAATGGAAATGCTTCAGACGACCTCGTCAACGATGAGTTGGCCAAGATGAAAATCATGATAGACAAGCACAAGGCGCGGCTATCATTCAAGTTGAACCCATTTGACTATGTAAACCCAAATCACTACATGGGGTTGAATTTTTTCTTTGCTCTACGCAAAGGAATCAGTTTCGAACAAGCTTTCACGAATCTACAAGAAGGTCTCCGCCGCACGATGCAACTTATTCCAGCCCTCGACGGCAAAATGATGGTTTGCTCGGAACAAGAAATTGGCTATAAGAAGGGGGACCTCCGCCTCACAATTCCCCTTCTTCCACCGTCGGCCTCTTCGGATACTGATCATACTGACTCATCTACGAAGCCGAGACAGCTGATTTATAAGGACCTTTCCCATGTTCTTCCACGGTTCGAGGAGTTGCGAGATGCCGGGTTCGTGCCTTCAGCGTTCAGGGACGAACTTGTCCTCGAAGAGAATACGTTCCCCCCGCTGCCCGCTGATATTTTAGTGGCACAAGCCAACTTCGTCGAAGGCGGTTGTATCCTCGCCACCAATTTCCACCACTGCTGCCTTGATGGGATTGGTGTTATGGTCGCTCTTAAGGTCTGGGCCGAAAGCTGCAGATATCTGCAGAACGATTTGTCAGCGACATGCAGTTGGTTGGACCCCGAGAGCTTCAATCATAGCTTGCCAGAAATCCTGCACGAACAAGAAGGATATGCCCGACCAGCTCATGAGGTGGATCCTGGCGTATGGGGATTTTTGCCATTTCTGCCCCCAGAGCAAGCGCTTAAAAATTCTGCAAGCGGCACATTTGAGACCGATCAGTCTCCCCTTTCAAAGACAAGCTCTCTTCCCCCAGCACCTGCTTTTCCTCAGAAATTCGTCTGGCCACCTCCTCCGGTTCAGGATGGCTTGAGCACTAGCATGTTCTTAATACCACCCGAGAACGTGCAAAAGCTTACAAAAGAAGTTATCGCTGACCCAGAGGCCAAGGGGGCGATCACATCTATCAGTGATATTGTGCAAGCCTTCTTCTGGCGCTCTGCGATAAAGGCACGATACCGTGTAGCCAAGGAGCTCCGGGGGGAAACGTTTGGACTCGACGAGATATCCGTTCTGGAATTGCCCGTTGACGGCCGCCCTTATTTCTCTCCTTTGATGCCATCGTCGTATATGGGTAGCATGCTCCTGCTGAATCGACCTAACATGCCCGTCGAGACGCTTTGCTCGCCGGAGACTAGCATTGGACGCATCGCACATCTCCTCCGTGAGGCTGCCGCGCGCATCACCCCTTCGCTTGTACATGATGCATTTACGCTTCTGCAGTCCTTGCCCGACTACAGCAGGTTCACCACCGCCTGCATGGGTCTCGCGGGAATGCACGCCATGATTTCCAATCTGATGCTTTTCCAGACGGGCGAGATCTCGTTCGGTGACGGATTCTTCGCCGGTGGAGGCTCCCCCGAAGCCATGCGACCGCAAATCGAACGGGGTCATAAGCGTTTTCGATTCTTGGTCATTTATCCCATGAAGGACGATGGGGGTGTGGAGCTGGTACTTGGCACATTCCCCGAGGAGTTGGAGATGTTGAGAACAGATGAAGAGTTCACCAAGTATGCAAATCTTATAGACAGCTGCTAAAGGTAGCTCTGGGTGCTTCGAACACAGCCGGCGTCGAAAGTCATCATCCTTCAAAAGTATAACGGGATATAGCAGTATTACATATTTCTTAGCTAACAATAGATCAGAAAAATCCGACTCCTTCTATTGATGAATACAATGTCATAAGGACTGAAGATAACAGAACTTCACTGTATTATAGGGAAAGTTTACCTTAGTGACAAACTATCCTTTTTTTGAGCTACGACCCTAAAATATCCAGAACATTTGATTCAAATCCTAAATTATTATCAAATGAAGTAGAGTACGCCCTTCATCACATCAGAGTTTACATGAAGATAACCCAAATAAGTTGATAGAAGTGTATATGAAAATCCGTAATTGATTTTATCTACGGCTGGATTAGGCTCGAAGGATAATGACTTTTGACACCGACTGTGGAACTTACTCCGAGGCAAGAAACGTCAAGTTACTTAGGCGAAGTGCTATGTTGTGAGAGTCGATGATGAGGTGTTGCTCGGGAAGGGAGGGGGATGGATGTTAGGTTGAGGATGATTAATCATATTGATGAGCATTGCATCATTTCTCCTTCTTCGTACAACATACTGCAAACGACAAGTACGCCATCCACTTTCTCGTCCAACCCATTCAGACGTCCTCTTTCGCGTAGACAAAAATCCAACTTGTTTTCTTCATTCTGCTAAGCCATCTGCATTGCCAGCTTCTAAATCACCACTTTCCACATAATATGCCTTGTCTATAATTTATTGTAGCAGAGGGGAGATACAAATTTTCGTTTCTGATACGAGTATCAGCAGTCAATACTAGAAGGGTGCCAAGTGACGATGATTATGCACTGCTCAACAAAGTACAGAGACCAACTTTACTGCTAGTCTTGAAAGACATCAACCTGAAGATCGAGCCCAACCGAGAAGATCGTCATCGTAGGAAGGACGGGGGGCGGGGAAGACTTCCCTGGCACAGCAGCCCTGTCCCGAGCGAGCTTTAGAAGCAAGCGAGGGGCGATCTTGGTCGATGACGTTGATATCAGTACAATCGGGCTCCACGATCTGCGTCCATCACGATCGTGCCGCAAGGTAAGGGTCAATGATCCTTCTTGCGATTTCACTGACGCGATCCCCCCAGACCCGACGGTATTCACGGGCACACTCCGCAGCAATCTCGACCCCCGAATCACTCTGCACCGATGAAAAGATCTATAGCGTTCTCCGCCGCGTTCACTTCGTCCATTCATCCTCGTCCTCCTCCAGGCCGGATAGAGAAGCCTTGAATGCATCAGTCTCATCCCCAGCGAGCGATCACGACAGCGATACCGGAGCACCATTAGCGCTCCTTTCTTCACTGACGATGCCCATATCCTCCGGCTCAGCCTGTCCTTTCTCCCGGGGCCAATGCCAACTAACTTGCCTCGCCCGGGCCCTCCTGCGCCAGCCGACGATCCTCGTCATGGATAAAGCCACCGCTTCCATCGACCTTATCCGTTTCCAAAGTCCAATTGGTGATCAAGGAGCTATCGTGTACGGTGATCACCATCGCGCACCGGTTGCAGACGGGTCCTGGATTATGATCGGATTGTCGTTTGGGAGGGAGTTGAGATGGTCGAGGTGGGCGGGGTGGCGGAGTCGAGCGAGAGGGAGGGAGGTGTGTTCAAAGGGATGTTGGAGGGAAAAGGAACGAGCGGAAGAGGGAAGGGCAGGATGGCTCAGGAGTGACCGAGATGGGTCTCGGAGCGAAAGTTGGCTAAATACTCCGTGAAGAATGGCTTTGACTGGCCGCAGTCTCGGGGATTTGCTCGCGAATCCCAGGGGGCAGGAAATGGAGAATCAGAAACGGTGACGCCTACGACCAAGGACCAGCGTTCAAACAGTCCTGTGAAACTTGATCGCTAGTGACAATGTCAAGCTCCACGTACATCGATGTATTTTAAGAAGACACACGACAGTCTTCAATCTGTTCATAGCCGTACGCCCCAGTAACGAGGGATAGTTCTCCACTCCAAAGTACTGCAGGAACGGGAACAACGGCAGGGCCAACCTAGTCTCCTTTTCCATCCCCACTACTTCCTTGCAATAGTCAGATTCACCAACTCGTCCTTCAGCAACTGCCCGCCCTCACTCCGATACTCCCTCTCCAACTCCTCGTGGAACCGCTCCCTCATGCCCGCCAACTCCCCCCCAACCTCCTCCACCAACGCCTCATGCCACCTCGCGCACACCGGATTGCCCCCGTTGAAAAACCACTCCGTCATCTCGTCCGGGCCCGCCCACCGCCACTTTATGATTTCGGGAGTCAGCATATCTCTTCTGGGACCAACCTGGAGTCGTGAAACAAGTCTCGGGAGTACTTGACTCCTACGACATGTCTGACAACTCGAATTGCAATATGAATCAGGAAGAAAAATGGCCCAGAAAACATCACTCACATGCGTCACGACCTGCTTCGTCTGCACGTCCGTGAACCCGGCCTTCTCGAGATTCTCCCGGATCTGCTCGGCGGTGCACCACGCCGGGTTCGTGACGACGGGCGGCTTGAATTCCGGGTACGCGGCTTGGCAGGCGCGGGTCCAGGGGATCGAGATGCTGGGGTGGGTCGGGTCGCCCCAGGTGTTGAGGGCGAGGATCCCGCCGGGGGCGAGGACGCGGGAGAGTTCGCGGATGCAGGCGCTGCCGTTGTGGGCGAGGTCGATGTAGGTGCAGGCGAAGGCGTGGGAGATGCTGGCTGGGGGGACACCTTTTTTTGGAGGGGTTAGCGGGAGCGTTGGGCGGGTTTGGGGGAGGGGAGTGGTAGGCTTGGATTTGGAGGAGTTGCTAATGCGTTCCAGGGGGAAGAGTCTGAGGGCGGTACAGGTTGAGGAGGGTAAGGGAGTACGAATGTACCGGTGAGATCGCCGCCATCTAGAAGTTTCATCTCGACATTCTGCCAGTCATGTTTCTTGGCCTTCTGTTTGACGGCGTCGAGCATGCCGGCCGAAGAGTCGATTGCTAGGACGGATAGGTCGGGAAACGATTTCTTAACTTCCACGGTCACGGTGCCGAGGCCACAGCCGTCATCGAGGGCCGTGGAAGAGGAGGTTGGGGGGAGCGTCTGCGTGGCCTGAGGGGGGTTTGGGGGGTCAGCAATAGAAAGATTGCGTAATGGACTGGTTCTTGTGGATGCGGAGGGAGTAGGGTATGAGTGATATATTCACATGTTTCTGCAGATTGCCAATCGAAAGGCAAGAGGAGATCTAGCGTGGTAGGAAAGATGTACCCATTTGACAAGTTCCACAATGACAGGGTGCACGGTACGTTCCACGTGATGATGAACTTTGGAGGTGGAGGACCAGTCGTCCGGGTGGTGTTTGATGGGAGACTCTGTCTGGGTAGTCATGATAAAGTTGTGGAAGTTGACACCACTGAGGCTGATACTGTGTCTCTGAACGAGATGAAACAACGATTACTATAAAGGTTGTGGAAGGCGGTAACCATTAAGTGCGCTTCGGAATCCGATTGGGGACAACGCTTGCCTTTTTGTACTACGCTGTTGTAAATCGTTCTATGACGTGCAACTCCGCTCCACAGTCTTTCGCTCAATCTACCCCAGACGACAGACTCGAAAGGGCAGCTCGCCAAGAGAGTTTCATCGTGTGCAGCAGAGCGATGCGTCTTCAATGCAATGCCACGTATCCAACCTTATGTCCTCCGTCATTTTCCAAAAGTATAGTGGGGGTTGAATGTTGATCGGTCCTCAATGCTTTGATGACTGTGCATGCGCGTGGACCATGCGTTGATTAGATGGAGCAGGCCCTTTTCCCCTCTCCCTTCTACGCGGGGTTAATGCAGCCTTTCATCATGAGGTTTCTATTGGCTCGGTGTGTTTGAACCTCCGCGATCCAAAAAGGGGCGATATGGCGAAGTCGAAATTCCATCTTAGACATGTAGAGTAAGCGAGACTGCCCGCGTGACGAGATGGACTTTGCGGTACTTTCTTTATGCATATCTTTCCATCATCCAACCTTTCTTCCTCGCATGTCCATCCTCAAACCTTAAATCGCTTTCCCACCTCCATATCTCTCTGGAAGCGTATTCTTGCGGGGCTGACCAGAACGTCTTTGAATTCTCCTCTATCTAACAAAGATTATTCCACATCGAAAACGAGGATCCGTGCGGCGCGCTGGTGTTGCATTGCATAGCCCATCTCACAGGGATGTCTTCGTCTCCGAGAGCTCCCGGTGGCATGTAGATGTCACATTTGAAGGCTGTGGCATTCGTAAAGTGGTCCTTCATTGATAAGTTGATACGTAAAGCATCCGCGTCGAGTAGCCAACAGCCTATGTAGTCAATGACGGTGGACCGTCTTAAAGGCTGCAGACATGAAGCACAATGCCCCCTCGAGGAGGCTGATGGTCAAGAAGTGACCCGTTTGCTCTGATCATCGGGCCTTCTATCAAAGTACAAGTACTTTGCTTGGGATACATTCGATTTTGTGCCAAGGCAACCCTCTGTCAAAGGACCTAGCAATGATTGGCTACCTTACCTTATGATTTGTCGCCAACCGCACTATCTCACGTAACTTCCACTCCTGCATTAACTTTTCTTTTCTGCGCCTGATCCGCAAAACTCACTGTAAGGTTCGTACGGGAACATCCGCATCACCAACCATGATCCGTTGAGGAGTCGGTGCCGAGAAAGAAAGTTGGAGAAGGAGAAGGGAGAAGTAGGAATACAATGATATATTGGACGTCGGAAAGTAAAAATGAGATCCCAAAACAAGTGCAAACCCGCCGATATATGTTGTAGTCCGATTCGTTGTTCCTCTGCAGGTCGACGCCGCACGGGTCGCAAAGGTCTACCGATGGACGTCACAGTATAGCGGCAGAAGGGCTCGGCAAGCCGTTTCCATCTGCGGTAGAAAAATGTCGTAGCAGTGCGATGGCAATGTTACCACCTGCAGAATCGACGGATTCCGTAATTCTCAATGCCGGAGCGTTCATGCCGAGGAGATACTTGTAGGTTGTGACCGCGTCTTGGACCGCGGCGGGAAAGGTGCATGCAGGATCTGGAGCAAGGCGATAGTGCATAAAGAGGGCTGTCGACGGAATACTCTTCCACATTGTTGATGCTGTCATCCCGCAGAAACTTTCGGTCAGTGCCCCAGAGAAACGATCCCCCGTGAAAATTGAGGATAACTATCTTCTGCTCATCGCTAGGCCGAATGCGCTTGGGATACCAGGTACCTCCTTGTCCTGTAGGATTTTATTGCAAATGCCAGGCTGAGGGCTCATTGCAATGGAGCGATCTTTTTCAGCGCCAGGATTCTTTGGGAGAGGAGGCATGGTAGATCATGTGGTGAAAGCACGTCCTAAACAGCTCGTTTGTCAAGACTTGGTGGTGCGTTCATTAGGATGCCGACGTGTCGACCATGGAGTGAGATAAGTGCTTAGGAATAGCATGCGGGTGGTAATGTGCAACTAAGAACCCGAGCGTTTTACCCGGTTGATGGGTGCGGACCGATTGCAGTGAATGTTTCATGCTGAACGGAGTTCTTTTCGAAGGTTTCAATGGCTTCGTGCGGGAGATGTGCGATGGTTAGCTGAGGGTCGTGGAAGGGAAGTAGGCAGGGGGCTGTGACCCGCGAGAAATTGATTACGATAAACAAGGCTGGCTTTTCACCTCATGTTGCAAAAGGAGAATCGACGATGGTGCATTTCTCGAGAGAGCAATCTCATGCCTGTTGGTTGGACTCGATGCTAGGGCTAGCTCGATACACAACAAAAGAAGAATCGCAAGCCCGCTGCCCGAAGCACGGTCCTAGTCCTTGGTCACATATACCCAATCCTGCTCGTCTCGTTGTCTAGCCGGTTCCTCGGCGGTGGAGCAAGTCGCAAAGTGGGCGCGCACTTCAGCCGCGGAACTTTCATCCGTGATGCTGCTCGAGTTCCCCGTCTGCGTGGTTGCACTCGTCGCATCCTTAGAACTCGCTGGAGCTGGGGCCTCGTTTTTAGCTTTGACCTCTGGACCTTTGATCTCCTAGCCAGGTCAGTTGCGTGCTCTTCTTCAAGCTCGACGAACGATAAGAGATTTACGTCTTCTTGAATCGACCAACGTGATGGCCGGACTTGATGCGTTGGGCACGGCTCCTCTCCGTTGGACTCATGGAGCACAGCATGGAAGTCATTGTTGGGACAATCGTAGCCGGCGCGACGGTCGCAGGGATCCCATTCTCGCAGCTTTCTCTTGCAGCCGTCCTTGTACGTTATGGACAGAACGATCTCCTGACACATCTTGATGGATGGTGGTTGGTTTTTGAACACGGTTAATAGGTTAGCTAGTGTCTTAGAAGATACCAAAGTCAAGAGAGAGGCAAGAGATTGAACTCTCTCGCGGGGATTGTGCCATCTATTATCGACTCAACTCGTAGCGACTTCAAATGATCTGGAATCTCGCCTCGTACTCTCGATAATGATTCTCTGTGTCCCGGATGAAGGTAGCGAATCGGAAAGGGGGCGAATATACCTTCTCGGAGAATACGACCCGGTGACGAGGTCTTGTGGTGCGGCCTTGGCTTCCCACTGAAGGACCGTCACACACAGCATATTTGTCTTTCGTTAATCGCTCGTCAAGTGGACCGCCATTCCGTGTTTTACTCCTTGAAATGGTGCTGCTGGGTTTGTCTCGTTTATAGTACATCATTTGGCCCTGTCTCAGTCTTTGCGACTTCTCCCGGAAACCCAAAGCCTGCGATGGTCGGCCATTTTCTCATTTACACCGAACCTGCCATTTTCGTGCTATTGCATGGGGATAAAACTTGAAGACACGGGTTTTAACCATGAACTTTGCGGCTTAAAGGATAGACGAGAACCGCCTTTCGAGGGCGTAGTGCGTAATCTCGCACAAAACTTAGTCACTTGATTGGTACAGATTGGCAATTGGCTCACATTATGGGTAAGCAGCCACTGAAACACGATCTGATTGTCGATACAGACCGATAAGTAGATTGAAGCTCAGGGAACCTTCTGAATTTATGCAAGTGGAACACGGCAAACACGGCAACATGAATAAGTTCCTATCGATCATGACACAATTTTCTGAGATTATTCCTTGTTGTGAGGTGAAAGAAGTGCCATTGGAGTTGTCAAGGTTCTGGGGACGCAAAACATTTCACTTCGGGAAATCGCCCGATATCTTCCCATCAAAAGAATGCATGTAGAGGTGAGTTAAGGCTGCAGAAGCCAAAATCTTAGGGGCGCTCAGAAGAGAAAGCCATCGACGCTAGGAAATCCATATTGCAGACCTCTATCCGCCGTGAAGGAAGGGTCAGCTAGGAACAGCAATGGAGACATTCATGTTATCACGGCGGCCATAGAAGGGCATCTTTGGAAAGTGAAAAGAGCGGTAATCTTGCGGGGTTGGGGAGATGAAGCACCTGGAGAGAGTGACTGAAGATTTTAAGGGCAGGACGTGGATCGAAGGCTCTCAGTGAGACCAGGATCCGAACCTGGCACCTCCGTCGCTTTACCAACATGGCAAGCTTTGCAAAGATAAGCTCTCCAGTTGTCGGGTACTATTGGCTTGTGAATTCTCCGAGCGATCTTTGCTTCCGATGTTAAGATTTCTGGTCTTTGGAGATCGGTTGCGGTAAACATTCTGATACCGATAGATTCGAGGTCCAAGAATTGAGAAACGATCACAAGCTTCCGCCACTGCTCGAAAATTGCTGTCGGGAATACAATTACCTGTGGATCAGACGTGTATGCGATGGTTTTCACGGTCTCAAAGCGATCGAATGAATGTTGTAACAGGCTAACACATGGTTCATTGGGGGCATAGTATTCTGCAACTCTGGATGCTTCGATGTATTTCCGTCATGCAGTAAGAGAATGCAGCAAGCGTCATGGATTGTGGATGAAGAACGCAAATCTTAGATGGATTTCAGACGCGTTCGCAGATTAGGTGGTATTGATCAAGAGAAATTCTCAAAGGATCTTTCTCTTAGTTGAAAGGAAGATGATGTCTCACGGGAAGAGCGGATTTCTTCTGGTCAATGTCTACCAAAGATGCACAAGACAGCGAGCTTTCCTTCCTTCCTCTGCAATATGTCTTGTTGGGAATCAGCCAATCGATAGCCTGCATTTTGATTACCAATCACTGGCGTTATCCGGCATGGGCTTCGCCGTACATAAATAGCCTACTACCTCCCTCTTTCCTATATAGTTCTTTAGTCATTACATAGCATGCAATACATCTATGCACCTTAGAGACCACTTAGACCATTATTTCCAATATGTCTTTTCCTTAGTGCTAAGTTCCACGAGAATAAGGTGCGAAAGGATACTGTTGACAGACTGCACTCAGATTGATCACAGATGGGTGCAGTGCCAAGCCCCTAGTGTAGGGCTGTGTGCCACTACCAAGTGCGACGAGAAGGCTACAACGAGGAGCAAAAACAGGAGACATGCAGGACACACCGTATTGCTATTTTCGCCTGAGAAGGCGCTATCTCGCAGTATCCCGTGTCTCCTCCTCACTAGCCCACAGTCAAGCTATAGCGATGCATTGATCGGCATCAACTCAACCAATCTCATCTCGCATGTTCTAGAACAGGTCAGGTCTCGAGGCAATCCCCACTTTGAATTGGTTCGAAGAATGTGACTGGACGTGATTGTAAAAAGTAGCAACATTAGGTCGACATCTTGAAAAGCGTTCGCAACTTCGCGAGCATTTCCGCCGAGGTTTTTGATCCAGGAAACGAGACCCTGGATCAAATTGGAATTCAATGACCCCAAATCACCGCAAGAGCCACCATGCCACCTGTGACAGATAGGTTGCATGCAGCTTGTTGGGTGTGTGGGATTACAGCTGTTGGTCACAGCAGAGGGGTAAGTAGGGATGTCTCATGCAGGTTTAGGCGCTAGATATCTTCATCGATTGTCCGGAACCAGTCAGCGTCTTCGCACCCCGGTCAGCGAAAGATTCGGCTCTGAACATGTCGAGACGAGTGAGAGCTCGGAATGAAAATATAGGACATCATCCTGCATATATGCCTCGAACGGTGGCCTTGTCGAACATACAGACTGTCTAAAAGTAACCGCGAGTCGGTTTCAATGTCATATACCTGGAGCCATGGATCCGTTGAGCATCTCTGCAAGTGTGGTTGCGATTATACAAGTGACTACTGACCTAATCACCGGGTCCCAAAGCTACTACAAGAGCGTTAAGAATTCGCCCAAAGAGATTGCGGAGCTAGTCGATGAGCTTGAGTCTTTTGATGTCGTGCTCCAGTCTCTGAGAGATACCTCTCAAAGGGCGGAGGAAAAGGAAGAGCAGCAGAACGACCAATCGACGCGCGGCGTTGGGCCTCAAGACAAAGCCAGCTGCCTACCTACGCTCCAAAAGATGATTGACGCTGATGGCGCTCTTTCAAAATGATATGAAGAAATGCTAGTATTCAAAGCAAAGCTCACCAAAGACCAGTCGAGGATCAAAAGGTCTCTCAAATGGCCTTTTGAAAAACCCGAAGTCAAGGCCGTCATCAAGCGGCTGAGACTTCTCAAGTCTCTCTTGGACACTGCTATCGTTGGCGATCATGTGTGAGTCTTTCAGGCTTCAAGTCAATGTTGTCATTGTCTTGATCCATGAGTAAAACAATTGTAACATACTAATACAAAGCGTAGGGTCCTGAGCATGAATAGCGACGAAAAAGTTTCCGATATGGTCTTTTCATTAGACGCGGCTGCAAACAGGCACTTGGTAGAGCGTCTGTCAAACTGGCTTTCTGCTCCGAATCCATCCTCGAACTTGAATGCTGCGCGGACTGAACGGCAGCAAGAAACCGGAATTTGGCTTCTCGAAAGCCCTATCTTCCGTAGCTGGATTCAAGCTCCTCATTCTTTGCTTTGGCTACATGGTAAACCAGGTTGCGGAAAGACAATTCTGAGCTCTACAGTGATTCATTTTCTGCGCGATGGCAACAAGAAGGACAAAACCGTCGCGTACTTCTACTTTGACTTCCACACACACGAAAAGCAACTATTTCAAAACTTCCTGAACTCGATATTTTCCCAACTTTTGAACCAAACAACTCTCACCATCGCGGAAGAACACTACAATGCTTACGATAACGGACGCAGTACGCCGACGATAGAAGACACATGTATCGTGCTTCCGCGTATGATCGAGAGTATTGCGGCTCCAGTGTACATTGTCATTGATGCTCTCGATGAGTGCCAAGAGACGACGAGCCTTCTGAAAGGTCTGAAGAACATACAGAGCTGGAACCAGAAGAACCTCCACATCTTCGTTACTAGCAGGCAAGAGCCGGAGATCGAAGACATTCTGTGCACTCTAGCAACCGACACAATTCCGTTGGAAGAAAGTGTCATTGACGCAGACATCCTTACTTATGTTCGACATGAGTTGCAACATGATGTCAAGCTATCGAAATGGCCGAGGGAGGTCCGAGAGGAAATTGAAAATGCTCTGGTTAAAGGTGCAAATGGGATGTTCAAGTGGGTAGCATGCCAGCTCGACTCCATTCGAGGTTGCATGAAACTTGGTCTTCTTCGAAAAGCTTTGCGGACTCTTCCCAAGACATTGGACGAGACTTATGCTCGTATATTGAACGAAATTTCTGAAGAATACGTCGAAGACGCTCGCAGAATACTGTCATGCCTGATATGCACATTTGAGCTGCTCACGATTGAAGCAATTGCCGAAACCGTTGCGATCGTGACTGAAGGAGAAGCATACTACGACGTTGAGAGCCAGCTTCAAGACCCTTGTGACACGCTCACGATTTGCCGTGGTTTGGTCTCCAAAACCGAATTCTTTCAGCCGTACGGGCTTGACCTAGGGATGCGTAGATTGAATGGCGCCAGATTGTCCCATTTTTCCGTTCAAGAGTATCTAAAGTCGGATCGAATTGCCAAATCTCAGGCGTTGAGATTCGCTCTCGAGAAGCGTCATGCCCACGAGCTTTTGGCAAGGCTGTGCATTAATCGTCTCCTCTGGTATGGTCAAGAAGGCTTATGTCCGAACGTTGATCAAACTGTATGGACATGGAATTTTGCAACGTACGCTGCTATGTTCTGGTCCCATCATCTCAGAGCTGCTCAATTAGAGTGTTCGGTGTCTCTATACAGCGAGTGTCTTAAGATGCTCGCTCGTCCAGGACTTATAAGACGTATCATCAAGATGCGTGTAGCCCGTCGCATCGACGATAAAATTTATGACTTTTTGAAGCACCTTATGTCCAGCTACGCCCAATGTGTAAGAGAGGTTGCTGTGCTCGATGCTCTGATTGATGCCATTTCACCCTTCTATTATGTCTCTATTTTGGGGTGTGATGAATTGGTGCTGAAACTGTTGGCTGCCGGTGAAGACATCAATAAGGCCTGTCCTGGAACTTGCTTGGCGGCCGCTGCCTTCTTCGGCCATAGTACAACCGTGCGGCTACTTTTAGATAAGGGTGCTGAAGCGAACGCGGTAGCTCAGGGAAGTGATGGGATATGCTACTTGCCTGCTGGCATCCAGCTCGCCGCCGGAAAGGGCCACGAAGACGTTGTCAGTATGCTACTAGCAGCGGGCGCAAACGTGGATACCTACCACAGCGTAAACACGCCCAACCAATGTTATTTGCACTTCTCCGACACACCATTGAACGAGGCAGTACGCAACCCTGGCGCCGCGGGGACAAGAATCGCTCGACTTCTGTTGGACGCTGGGGCCGATCTGAACGCGGGGAGGCAGAGGTCTTTCACGAGTTTTCTCTACCTTCCTATCCTTTGGCGGGATATTGACCGGTTCACCATGCTCCTTGACGCCGGAGCTGATCCTAACGCAGTTGACGTCTTTCCTACAACACCTTTGAGATATGCGATCGAAACGAGCGCGCTGCAATGCGTCAAACTGCTCATTGAACGAGGCGCGGACCTGGAAGAAATAGATTCTTACCTTATCTCTGCTTTATACGTAGCGGATTCACCAGATAGAGTATTCCTGTGTACTATTGAGGCAGCGCTCAACGTCAAGGCCAAATTGAACACTGAAATGCTTCTAATCGCGGTATCAAAATGCGGGTACAGCGAATCTGTCAAGTATATGCTCCGGAACGGCACCGCACCAGATGCTCAGGATAAGAACGGCATTGCTGCCTTGCATGCTGCAGCCTTCGCGCCAATTAATACTGCTCAAGTAGTAGGGCTATTTCTGGATGCGGGCGCCGATGTCAACATACACGGTGGACGTTTTGAAAGTGCTCTTCAAGCAGCAGCGTTGTCGGGAGTGGTCAAGGTCGTTCTAATTCTGCTAGAGCACAGTGCCTTGCCTAATCATATAGGAGGCTCACACGGTACTGCCCTCGAGATTGCAAAGAAAAGGCTAGAAGATTGGGAGAGGAGTACAAAAGATAGAACCTGGCTTGGAAGTATTAAGGAATTTGGACTGGCTGGCTGGTTTGATGGGGCAAAATCGTTTAAGAGAAGGAGAAGGCCTAAATTTCGGGCGGGAGACGACTATGTCCCTCATTTCAAGTTCTCACACTTGCCAAATGCAGAATACCAGGCTATTATTGACATTCTTCAGCCTTATAGTGTTTCTTGATTGGAGCAGAGTCTGTTCCGCAACGTCGGTTGTAGTAGATTTACTAGCGGAAACCTTGAAATATTAACGAATATAGATATACATCAGGCAGCGATCTGTACCCCAATTACTTTTACCTGTCCCTCTCTCGTTGTTGATCTATATTCTAGTGAGGTTTCTTCGCTGTGGGCATTGCTTTGCATCGGCGCACTCTGACGTTTACGTGAAGTCTGATTATTACCTGAAGTTGGATCGACCATTACCCTGGAAAGGCAAAAACATATAGTACGACTGGACAAGAGAGAAGTCACTCCATGAGGAAAGCGAAGATGCCGTTGATTGCGAGCGAGCAAGCACTCAACGGTCTTTCGTCAACCAGCTGGCATGAGGACAAAGCCCGTAGGTCTCATCAGCCACTACAGAGCAAGGTGGATGATTTGGCAGTCCAAAAAAACATCCCACACATAAGAAATACAAATGAAGCAAGCCGCGATATCACACTGCTCATTGAACCGAGGACTGCTAGCTATATTCCCGCTAAAGACAAGCGGTGACATCAAGCATGAGCAGTCACAAAGTCTTGTTTAATTCCACATCTTTCGTGAGTTGGGCCTGTAGCTGCCAATTAGTGGCCGATACGACGGCACATTTGACCTGAGCTGTGCTCGCCATATCAAAGTTGTGAAATTTCAAGGTCGTTCTCTTTGCATTTGGTATCTTTTTTTCTCTTGGGCTTGCAGGCCATTCGATAGCACTTTCTCGTGCCTATCGCTGACAGAGAATAATTGCGCCTATTTTTGAGACAGAACTCAAGGTGTAAAACCAATATGATCACTGCACGGCTATCAACCGCAGGACTAAGGTTCAGGTTCCGTCAAGAGCATGCTCCCAAATGCGTCTGCGCCACATATATACCACGAAGACCTCGCTCTCTGTACAACGGCTTAGCATCCAACCTACCTAAGACGCTATAGGAACACACACCATCCACAGCCGCACTCAATCCCTCCCTGCCCCGTCCACACCCCCATCCTCAAAACCCCCCCTCACCCCCTCACCCCCGTCACAGCATACCACCTCTTCCTCCCTTTCCCTCCCTTCCCCAGCGCCACCAGCCCCCTCACGGCCCTCCGGTACGCCCGTGGCTGCCACTCGAGCGGTATCGCGGGGATGTGAACGTCATGCGCTGCCCCTTCGCTCATCCCGACCCAGTCCGCCAGCCGGTACGTGTCCCGCGCCTCGGTACCGTCTTCCACCTTCGTGATGTCGCTTCGGCGCGGGAGGTGCGAGCGTTGTGGATGACCAAACCTTCATCATTGCTTTGAGTGCACAAGAGTAGATTGATTCTGTGCAGACCCGCTAATTTTAGTAAATTATAACCCCCCCATTTCAATCAAACGCTGGGTCTACACCACATATGCAGGCGCGTCGTTTGGTTCATGTATGTATATGTATGATTATTTGCAGTGTTCAGTATCTTACATGCGGCATCTCCAATAAAGGGGGCCCAGCTTTCTCACTGCAGGCCCGGCGATCTCTTCGACCCCTGACGGATTTCTTCTGCCTTCACTATCCGCCTACCTCATCACCGTCAACCTCTGTCCCCAACTCTTTCCCTATAACATCATCATTACACCTCCCAATACCCCAGCAACGATGGCTCCGGCCCCAAACGCCCTAACTCCCGTCGCACCACCAGTGAACTGCAGCACGTTCCCGCTACCCTCATATGTGCTGCCAGCGCCCGTGGCAACAGGGTAATAAGCGGCACCAGTCCCGTTGGCAGCGACCGCAGCAACGCCGCTAGCCGATCCCGTCGGGTAGGGAGTGAAGATTAATGGTGGGCCAAGGACGACGGTCGCCGAAGTCGCTGGACTCGTGGCTGAGGCAGGGGAACCGCTCACGGAGGTTGCGGAGGCGGTGGTGGATGTGCCGGATGGGTAGCAGCTGCTGACGCAGAAGCTTGGGGAGAAATTTTCGAATCTGATTACGGTTTAGCGTTCGGATGAGACTTGATTGCAGCGTGGGCTAGGGAAGGGAGGGATAGCTGCGCGTACCCGTTGTCAGCCTCGGTGATGGTGAAGACGTATGCGCCTGCTGGAAGGCCGCTGGAAGGAGTCCAGGTGTAGGAGTTGCCGCCGATATAGGAAGCTGAGATAGGTGAGTTTGGTGTTGCATCTTCGGCAAGACGCTCCTGAGCTCAGGAGGTCAAAAGTTTACGAAGATGTCTTACGTGTGATATTAGTCACTTCCTGGAGGTTGTCTTCGGGTCCCTGTGCGAGGCCAATCGATACCTGTTTGGGGAAAAAAAGACGGTTAATTGCATTGGACTGCACAGGCGTAGAGGTCTCGAGTGCTTACTGAGCCTCCTCCTCCACTCCAGGTCAGTGTGAAGCTTTGGCCGTAAGCGAGAACTGATGGGTAATTATCGTTGGTGAAGGAAACGTTTTGAGCTCTAACAGCGAGGGGAGCGAGGACTGAGAGCGCTAGCGCAGCAAGACGTGACTGTGAGAAGATCATGGTGATGGAAGTTGGTCGCCAGATTCAGATTTCTTTTTCAACGATGGAATTGAAGATGGCGAAGAAATGTCTGATTGAAGAGAATTAGGGGGGCTGGTGTTCTTGTAGAAGCAAGAGAGATTAGGCAACTTAAGGTTCGAATAACCTACAGTAACCTAGTACTTTTTTTTGGCTTTTGAGGACACCAGGAGAGAAAGCCTTTGTGTTGTGAGTGGTTACATACTGTACTTATCAATAACGTGCTCGTACTGTCAAATTAGAGTAGAGTTGGTCAGGCTGATCAAAGACCATAGCCAACGTCAACTTTCAGCGAGTTGGGATGGCGATGATCCGCGAACTATAGACGGCAAGGCGGATTGGCATCTGAAAGTAAGATAAGATACGAGTATATAGGTAACTAGTAGCATGTTGGAATTCAGAATTCCGAGTTGTGAACTTGTGGTGAGTTGTGACCCTCTCCGAGCATTTAAATTGGCGCGGGGCGGCGCGTGCCTCAGGGGCAACCTGCCAGAATTTGGTGCTGATTCGCGACGAAAGATTTGGCATCCGTCATTGAATAAAATGTTAGGTAGATAAAATACTATGATACTTGACTTATTGGATACTAAAACCACAATCATAATTGGACAACTGGAATGTTGAATGAAGCTGTATTTTTTCGCATTGAGCACCAACGCGAACAGCATTGAGCTGGCAGGGACACAGGAGGGAAAAGAGCCTTACTCAATTCGAAACAGAACACGGTTTGACCGGCGCTAATCTGGCGTATTACAACACGCAGGACTGAGAGGGTGTGTCTACCTTCCATAGGTACATACACAATGTACTGCAGCGGTGCTTACCATGATACCATGTCATCACATTCTCATAACAGTTGGTTCTCCTGCTGCTCATCCGGACTAGTACGAGTGATGCTGTGGCGGTTGGCGCGTCACTGCGATTCCAGTCCTGAGAGTGGCCCTGAGACGGCAGTCGAGCAGCTCATTAGTCTGCCTGTTGCCTTTCTGACATCAGAGGCTAAATAGCGCTGAAGTGGCCCATAAAGCTCTTCGAAAATATGCTTCACATCCGGTTTCAAGCTGAACTGTGAGAGCGGTCACCCGTCTATGACATCTTCTCGAATCTTGTCCTCCCTCTCATTATCGATTTGGCTCTGCTGCGCTTTAAAAAGAGACGATGCCATATCAATGGACTCTCTCCCAGCATAGAGAAGACCAACGTAAACACTGGACTCGATGACAGAGATCCGCTCACAGTTTCCGCTGCCCTACTCAAAATTTTGGCCGACCCTTGCCTGCCGATAGTCAATCCAAAGGCGCTTTCGCGCATTATACTGAGCGGTCGTTGGTTCTTCTCCTTCGTAAGTGCTAGGGGATCTACTCTTTGCTAAGCAGCCCCATCATTTGCGCTCACAAGAACGATAGATTAGACGATGTTGCCTGGCATCATTCTTGTCGGGAGGTCGACATCTAAGGCCGCCAGATCTGTGAAACTATTAGACCTTTGCAGTAGATGATGAGTAAGATTACTGTAACCGAGTAAGGCGTAGGGACGCGGTTCTGAGCGGAAGACTTTGGACGGAGTTCGAAAAGCGATTAGAGCTCTTGCGTGCATTTGTAAAAAGTCACAAGGTATATGAATCATATTTGTCCTAGATACACTATTGACTCCTCCCACCAGGCCTCTTCTGACCAAGATGGGATCTGAGATCTTATAAAGAGCTGGCGATTCTCCACTAACCTCGATTCTATCGTTCGGGTAGAGGGGCATCGTAGCTAGCAAAGGATCGACTTCAGCAAGGAGGGTGTTCTATCTTGCACTCAAATCAGACGAGATTACCCTCGAAGTGCATGTCCAACATTTTCGCAGCGATGCCATTTTATTTTGTACCTGACATTATATTGTAAAAGCGTTCGCTGTGAAGTGTGATGAAATTCTATAGAGCGGTCCAAGGGGTCGTCGTGCCAACGATCTGCGCTACTCCGTTTTTGGACCTTTGAGACACAATCGCATAGCGCGATCAATAATTTGCCCCGCGTGTCATGGAGACGGCGAACGAATGTCGACTGCAGCCAAGGGTTACTAACGATAGCAGCATTGACAGTATATTTAGACTATGATTATCTGATATCTTAGCATTCGCCTCTCGGTCTACAAGGTTGCGACGACGCTTGGTGACACGAAGCGAACTTCGAGCGGCGCTCACACCATGGATCAGTGGCTCGACTCCCTGTCCGAAGACTGGATCTCGCAACCTGCCTCTCCTCGCTCAAACTCAAGCAAGCAGAGCTCGATTTTGAAGGACGCCTCAAGTCCAAATAGCAATGGCTCGCAAAGTCGCATACCCCGCTACAAGCCTCGCTCGGCGTCAAACCTGTCAATAGCTGGAGGAAAAGATGATGGACTAGGCTCATCGTTGCGCAGAGCCAACAGCAATAATGCCGTGCTGAAGGAGAAGACCTCGTCCAACCTCAACTCCTCGCGCAACCGGATTTCGAACGGACAGGTCAAGTCGAACAGCCCAGGAGATGCGCCAAGAAGAGGACTCGGGCGGCATGCCTCTGCAGGATCGATTCCAATCGTGCCGCAAGATACCGTGCAAGTAAGAGCCTCACCGGCAAAGAATATCAGTGGGCAGGCTACACCGGATTGGAAGAGGAGGGTACTCAAGGACAACCTGGGAAAGGGAGACCTGTTCAGTCCTATCGGTCTGCAGAATGTATTCAAACCGCCCACAATTGCTTCGAAGGCAAAGACGAAACCTGCGATGATGAAGAAGCCCCCGAAGCTAGAGAACCTCCCGTCAAGTCCTCCTCCATATCCTGCACGAACACGCCAAAGTCCAGAAAGTCTTGATGGCGACCCTAATAAGCCACCATTGGCTCTGTCGCCTCGATCAGAGCTAGCAGGAAAGGAAAATTCAAAATGCATGGTTCCGCATGAGATTGAGCTTCCCTCAACAATTGGATCAAGGGCGAGAATGGGCCCCACTGCCAACAATAGGCGTTCAGGTCCGATATCATTGTCAGATGCGAGCATGGGGGGATCTTCCGTGATACCTACTGCTCCTACCCCTCCTCAACTGGGAGCGTACGACGGATCAAGTCATCGGTCTGCTCCAGCTGATGCGAAACATGGAACAGTCTCCAGTGTTCCGGACAAGGCCCGTGATGAGAACATCAGCCCTTTCTACATATCCCGACACAACACTGTGGATGGACGCGTCGAATATGCGGCGATCGATATGTCTATGCGGCGATTAAGGTCTCAGATGGACAAGCTACGTATCCAGCAGCAAATTGTACCCAGCTCTCGAGCGAGTGACCACGAGATTGATTACGCAGATTCTCGGCATTCCGATAGGCCACCCTTCCTTGGACAGTTGGACGAGCTTACTAGTCAATCGCTGCCTGATGACCTGTCGATGGGCACAGATGCATACGCTGCTAACGGAGGTTTCGTCAGCATACACCGCGGAGGTTACTCCAATGATGGATCCTTTCAAAGACGTCCACTGAGCCCGTCATTATTGCAAGACTTGGATGGATCGAGTATGAAATCTCAGAAGTCCATGAGCCGTGATGTGAATCCGTCTCATAAACTACCTGAGATGTTTTCTCAAACCAAGTCGAGCACGCCTTCTTCGCGGCCAAAAACTCCTAAACACCAAAAGAATGACAGTGCTAGCAGTTACGAAAGACCAAGATCCTCTGGCAGTCCGCTAAAGCTATTCGACAAGTATGATACATTCACAAATGATAGACTGGCGCGGCGGATGAGTAAATTTGAAGAGACACTACAACGGGATCTCCAAGAAAATTCGAGAACAGGCAGTGTCGACGAACGGTCTTCTCCTTCACCCGGGCCGAAGAGGCGCTTACAACGAAGTCAGCTCCAAGAGAGTAATAAGGTTGGAAAAAACAGAAGGATCAATAGCTTCGGAAGCAGCGAGCTAGATGATCATCAATTCCCGGCTCGTGAAGTGCCGGAGTCGCTTTCGCCAGAGACAGGCTCCCCTGAATCATGGCAATCAAACCCTCGCGATTCAAGTTCTGAGCGTCCATCCCTTGATCGTTCCACTGGCGCCAATCCGAAAAACAGCAGAAGGGGTACGGCCCGCAGAAAGGATGGGGTGGACACGCAGGAGCAACATCCGAACAGCCGGCCCAGAGAAGCGCAGGCTCAAAGCATCAAGGAGCGCCATCATAAAGCCGAGCTTGGGCAGCTTGGTGTTGCGCAAACTAAAACGGGAAAGCGATTGCCTTATTCTCCAGTAAAGGATCCTGCTCCAAAACGTCGAAGAACTCTACGTAGTTCGGAGGAAACTGATCAGGATATCGCACAGCTTCGGCAGCAAATGGAAATCAGGGAACCACCTATCTCTATGTCCGGCCGGAAGAGGAAAGATGCACTCTACAACACGGACAAACAATTAGCTGACCCGGAAGTCCTTGCTATGCGCCAAATACGGCAGCCAAAATTGCCAGCCTTGAGTCTGGTGAGCTCCCCAATACAGCAAACAACATCAAAAACCTCTGGCGAACAACCTCAGCCGTCTCAGCTCCCAGTGCACGACCAGGCTTTTGCTTCTGCCATAGATCCTCCAACACAAATCGTGGCTGGAGCTTTAGCTACTATCGCTCTCAACACAGTGCAAGATATCACTTATGGATCGCGCAAAGCCTCTGTCACGACAGCAGATTTCTTCAACGAGGCCCAACAGATAATGCAGCTCATTCGTAACCAAGGGCGCCCACGGAGCAGTCACACTACCGCAGATGGTTCAGAACTAGGGCAGCCTACAATTGCCGAGGAATCTATGCTGGAAGACTCCACCAAGGACGAGTTCTCCAGGCCACCGAGCCGAGAGGGAGGTAGCCCTCCACGGCTAAGGATTCCTGCACAGACGGATGCGAGGGTAATCAGCCATCTCCGCAAGTTTGAAGATCAGGAAACCCTGGGCCTTGCGCTTTCTTCCTCACTAAAAGCGCTGCAGATCGGTCAGCCCGGAAAGACACCCGGATATCCTGGACCTGAACACGAGCACGGTGACCCTCAGAGCGAGACAGAGAGTGATCCCCCGAATATCCGTATACGTGAGAGTAATGCCCAATCTTCCAAACGCAAGCATTCGTCTTCAACACGCGATGTGTCAATGTTCGAATCAGAAAGACAAATCAATTCCAAAGACTCCCACTCAACCTCAGGTCCATCGACTAGTCAGTCTAATCCCACGGGATCATCCCACAGCTCTACGAACAGGCTGGTGATTGCGCCTCAGACTGTTGCTCATCTCCTGTCAGACCAGATGGCGGGCATGGTGTTTGATCGTGAAAAAAAAAATGTGGATCAAGCGCAAGGGCTCGGCTAACGTTGAAAAGGATGAGAATCATGACCGTTCTGTGAGCGATGGAACCGAAGAGGATCTCTTTGGTGATATACCTGACTTGAGTGTTGATGAGATGGAGGAGTTGAGACGAGTCAAGGAATCAATATCGTCTGTCAAATCTCCAGGCTCGGCAGGGAACAATGTTTCCATTCACGATCAGGCGTTAATTAAAGAAGCTGTCGCAAACGCAGTAGATCTTTCTGAAGTAGCTGGAGACGCGAGACCGAGAACTGCAGATGGCAAAACAGCAGAGGCCGTTGAAGACAGCTCGGCACCTTCAAAATGCTCTCGTTTTGCTTGGAGCGGTCCTCAGCCTGGCACACGTTCTACGTCCTGGGGTGAGGAGGCCTTACCGCCCAAAGAACCTCCGTCAGCGCTCTCTGCAAGCCCCAATGATCAGCATGAAGCAGAAGTTGAGCATGAGATTAGCATCCTCGAGGGTCGCGAATCCCGGACCCCTAAACACCAGAGTAGCAAACATCGCCAGGCACGAGTGGTCACTGTCGCCTTCTCTTCGCCATTAGTAGATCAAAGAGAACCAGTGTATGAGGATGATGAGGATGACTACGATCTTTGGGAAGGGCAAAGCGAGCTGAATCCTGAAGAATCTCCTATCCGCCAAGATTATCAGCCACCAAGGTCCAACAGGCGCACACCTTTTGGCTTTGTGCAAAAGTCAGGCCGACGCACTACATCTCGTCGAATGTCATTGAGCAATCAGTCCTATCATGCCCGCCCAATGTCACGCCTGGATGAACAAGATGAGTTATCGTTGGTTCAATACTCAAGTAAAGGTCATCCTATGACTCTGGAAGTAGCAATGTCAACCCCTCTGCCGGTGTCCAGGAGCTTTATGGTGCCGCCAACGATAGGCAACTGCTCAGACGTAAGCTTCCGCCTTAGTCCATTACCTGATTTCACAGTCCACCAGATCGACAAGCCTCTTGACGGCGACCTTGGTCAAATGATAAGGAGGCCAAGGCATTCCCGAACATACTCGGCCGACAATAAATTGTCGCTCGCAGCCCAAGAGCTAGTCAAGAACCTTACAGACTTGGAACCGTATGAGCCATACTGGGATTACATACGCAGTGTCGATTTGCATGATCGAGAGTTGAAAACACTGCACATGCTTGACGACTTCTGTGGAGGCATTGAAGAGCTCGATGTTTCGAACAATCAGATTGGGGAGTTGAATGGCATCCCCACTACGGTCAGGCGACTGAACATCCGGGAAAATTGCCTGTCCGATCTTGCGGCGTGGAGCTCCTTGTATAATCTTCAGTATATGGATGTTTCCGGAAATAATATTCAGAGTGTCAAAGGCTTCCGTAGCCTTGTCCACTTGCGAGCCTTGAAAGCAGACCACAACGAGATTCGAAGTTTGAGCGGCCTTGAGGACCTGGACGGTCTCATAAGCCTAAGCCTGAGAGGCAACAAATTGCGAGCTGTGGATCTTGACAACTTCCACCTGTACGTTTCCAGCAACCCTGGCGTTGCCATCGCTAACGAGTCACAGTCAACGCCTTGCTGATCTTGACCTACGTGACAACGAGCTTGTCCAAGCATCTAATCTAGATCAGCTAGCAAGTCTGAAGACTTGCGATCTCAGTAAGTCCTACAAAGTCACTCGCGTATTGTAAAGAGTCCTAGCTAAGAGTATTAGGCTACAACGACCTTGAGACTCTGGATATATTCGGGTCCAATTCTCTCTCCAACTTAGAGACCCTCAGTGTATCTGATAACTGTCTCTCATCTCTCGATGTAGCAGTAATGCCAAAGCTCAGAAATCTCAACATTGACAGAAATTCCGTTGCGCAGATCAACAGCCTCAATTCCTTGAAGCAACTTGAGACCCTCTCATGGCGCGAACAAACACTCGCGCCTGATTCCAGCCTATCAGGGATCCAATACAACGACTGCTACGAAGTCCGCAACCTATATCTCTCCGGCAATCCTCTTACCGACTTCGCCCCATCGACGCCGTTCCTCAACCTACAGTACCTGGAGCTTGCTTCGATTGGGCTGCAGAGCTTTTCTCCGGATCTTGGTCTACAATGTCCCAACGTCCGTACCCTCAACGCCAATTACAACGCCATCCGTGATTTGCGTCCCTTGCTTGGGATAGTGAAATTAGAGAAGCTGTTCCTCGCCGGAAACCGCGTCTCGAGATTGCGGCGAACAGCAGCTGTGCTCGACCGCGTAGGGAAAGACCTGCTCGAGGTTGACCTGCGCAATAACCCCTTGACCGTGGGCTTCTACACTCCACAGGACACCTCACGAGAGGAGAAGCGTGTCGTGCCCCATGGTAGCGACTCGAGGGCAAGCGACGATGGGGCCGAGCATGATCTTCAAGGCACCTTGGCGTATCTCCTGCCAGCTGTCGATAAGGCAGCCGACGACCTCTCCCGCGAAAGGTTGGATGAAGACACCAAGTTGAGGAGAAGAGTCTATGAAATGTTGGTCGTCAATGGTTGCAAGGCGCTGGAGAGACTCGATGGACTCGCGGTGGATAGAGAGATGGTTGGTAGAAGGGACGGCATCTGGGAGAGGCTGATAGATCTGGGCGTCTTGAAAACCAAGGGAGGTGAGGACGAAAAACAGGACGCTTGAACTTGGAAACATTTCCTGTGAAGCAGGACGTTAGCGTCTGGTTATGAGAAACGCTCGCGTTGCTTGGTTGGGGTGTTTATAGAGTTGATGTGTACATGAGTCAAAAGGCGTGCTGTGTCTTATCGTGTAGAATAGCGAAACCCCTCAGGCTTTCGTCCTTGGAGACAAGACTGGTAGATTGAGTGTTCAATATCAATCATCAAAGGGTATCAGGGAAGGGGGTCGGTCCCATTGCTCGGTTCACGCATGGCTTTACAATCATCCACTCGTGCTGTCCAGAAGTTAGTTACTTGCTAGACCGAGGACACGAATGGTCCCTCTTCCTTAACCGGATACCGTTTGATCTATCGGTGTCCTGGTGTTATCAAGTAGCTCACCCTTGGGAAAAGAGTCTACAAGGTACTTTGACACATCTTCATATACTTTTTGCCCGTGCACTGTGGTAAAATCGCCGACTGCTCAGGCCCATAGTGAATGCCCCAACACAAGGCATTGGCGGTTTGACACGCTCAATCATTTACCTTGATATATGTGTTAAGTTAGTGGGAGGGCCAGGACGGGATCAGTGTCATGCCTGTGTTTTTCAGTACTCGCTCGTTCACAGCCTGCATTGCCAGCTGCAAATAACCGTACTTTGGAATCTTCTAGACTCCAATGGTGTTTGGCTTCCTTTGTTGCCCTCCTCTGACACTTCCAAGTCCATATTGCTAGGCATGGCTATATAGCCATGCCTCCTTCCTCAATGTTTCTTTTAGCCATTACATAGCATGCATATCATACATGTACAAGAGAGCACCAAGACCATAACATTTCGTCGTCATTTCCAACACTACAACCCAGCAATAGCAACATCGTGGAATCCATTGATGTACCACTAAGGCCAAACTTCTTTCATTTATCTTTAGGCTTGTACAGTGGATCGGTGCAGACAGGGATCACGTCGTACAAGGCTCTGGGGAGGGTAAGACAGCTACGCTGGGCTTTGAGGTTCATGACAGCTGAAAACCAATCTTTTCCATAAAGAATATTGGACGAGAAGGGCAATCCAACAATATGTCCTTTTCGAACTCTCAACCGCTGGAGCAAGCTACTATCATGCCAGCTTGCACGACTTCAGGCTCAACACCAGTCCCCGATCCGCCTGCCGAGGTACGCAAGCCAGCGCCGTTTCTGAGAGTACCTCGTGAAATCAGAGACAACATCTATCGGTATTTGCTTTCGACCAAGTATACCAAGCATACCCTGCCCGACAATGGAATCAAGCATAATTACGTAGAGCCTGAAATGGTAAGTTTAACCTACCTGTCCAATGATCTGGCTATGCTTCAGCTAATTAGACCCATAGGATCACTCGAAACACTTCTACACCTATCGATTCCACATGTCAATTCTTTTGACCAACCGACAAGTATATCTTGAAGCCAGCAACGTCTTCTACATGGACAATATGTTCGTTCGTTTCAATTTAAACAAGGAAACAACAGTCTTTGAAACGTTCGAACTCGGAGATCCCCGACCGCCCTATCTTTATTGGGGCAGGAAAGACCACGTCTGCAAGCGTCATGTCATGGAAATCGATGTGATTCGAGATCATCGGCGGCACGGTCGCTCTACAAAACGTCACTTCATGTTGGCCAGTGACGACCTTCCAAAGATCTGCAGGATTCTGCTCATGATGGATGGAATGTATGTGGGCAGTGGGCCCGGAGCGATAAAGCTGTTCTTACGAGAAACGGAGCTTTGGATCACCATTGGGGACGAGGTTGGCACCACTGCACGGACTCTATCCCTTTTGAATATGTGTCCAGATGACAGAAAGGGGGAATTTCTGGACGCAGCTATCAAGAATGCCGCGGCTCATCTTGTTAGTGCAACCATCAGGGAAAAGGGAAATGGCTTCCTGAGTCCAAATGCTGATCGAATTATAAATGCCAAATCTTGGCTGCCGGAATCACCCAGCTCCATTGATAACGCTCGGATACGGAAGCTTCTAGAGCCACTCCGAGCCTTGCATAGTATTGAATTCTCTTACATTGATGCCCCTATCAGTGAGCGGTACTGGCACGAGATCCAAAGAAGCTTATCCAGAGCCCGACCAAGCTTTCAAGAACGTTTCCAGGTGCCAGTCGCCGAGTTTGAAGCAGCGATTACAACGTTCAGCGCGGAAAATTTCGACTTAGCAATCCAGAAATTAAGAGGCACGCTCGATACCTTGCTTGATTTCGAGAAGTGGAGCGGAGAATTGGAGGGGAAGTCAATTGTGGCGACAGGGCCGTTTGCTGGGTTGTCGCTCAGCACAGCTATCGACCAGATGCGATACATCACCTGGAATCACCTGGCTCGAGCAAATTTGGAATTCCACAGCAGCTCACGGCATGTACGAACGGCACAAGCCTGGGTACAACGCATCATGGGGACAGACATATACAAAGGAGGGTGGGCAGATATGCATGAGCTTGCGATGCTTTTCTATCTAAAAGCTGAGGTCTGGGAGGCACTCGATCAGCTCGGAGAGCATACCAGACGGCCCCGTTCCGAATTCCTTATTGAAGAAGTCATCCAATTCTTGAGAGGCACACGTTCACACCCCCGTTTTGAAACCCTTGCGGAAGTCATCTACATCTTGAGAGACGCCCTACACTACGAGCCGGGAAATGCAATGCTGAAACGGGAATTGGAGAGAAGAGAGGAAGAATGGCGAATGGCGAAGGAGGAAGAGGCGACGAGGATGTTCGTTATGGTATACAAGGTCTCTTTTATATTCTTAAGTACAGGGTTGGCGATGGTGGACCATTTAGTGACCGCCGCACCGGAAGTCCTGTACAACGCCAAAAATGTTGGTATCATTCTCACCCTTGGCGGAATTTTGGATTTTATTCTATTGTGTCTAGCGGTATGTTTTTTTGATTTCGGCTCTAATCGAAGGGAAGGTCTACCTGGACTATATTCTCAGTGCATGGATGCCTACCTTCAAATTTACTCAGTTTCGCTCCTGGTCTTATAAGGATACCTCCCAGCGGAGCTCTGAGATAGACAATTGAAGCATCCTACATGATTCTTTCATACCTGATCATTTCAACATCATCTAATTCTAGACAGAGAATGAGAATCCTTCTACTCGTGGATTCCAGAAATGAGTCACGAACGCTGGAGTAAAGGGTACTGTTGTAGCGTCCAGGCACTCCAGCAAATTTCCTGAAGTGAAAACGTGATTTTCTCTTTTTGCCCGTTTCGACTAACCCTTTCTTTCCTTTCTTTGGTTGAGGATTTGATCCCGGCGGATGGAGCGAGTGCTTCCTTTTTTTTGAGCAAACTTTTTCAGGTTCTATTTCGGCTAAACGAGATGGGAATGTTGGGAAACGTTGACGGAACGCACCCATCGAGAATGAAAGCTTACATTGTCTGTGCGTCGAAGACCGATCTACTCCCTGTTCGTCACTCTTGTCTCGGCAACCCACCTCGCCGGCGCCCTGTCCTCACATCATCCCAATCACAAGCACAGCACGATACACCGTATACATACTCGAGCGGTCGATTTCAACGCCAGGCCTAGGGTAGCAGATCCCTCGATAGACTCACGAGTATTGAGACTGCTTTTCATGTCTGCCGCAGAGCTGAGAGACGTTTCGTTGCTTGTGGTTGTAGCAGCGGAGATTTGCGTGGGGTGGGAATGCAGTTGGGAGGCTGGGTTCAGGCTTGTGCAGGGCAAGCTTGGTGGAAAAGAGGGGGGAGGGGGGAGCGGGAGAAGAGAGGAGGTCACGAGAGTGTGGTACTGTGGGGAAGCAAGAGATCGAATTGAATGGAGAGGAAAGCTAGGTGCCGGTGGGAGTATCGATCCGGTTTTAGGTAGGGGGAATTCTTAGCGTAAGATGCGATGTGCGAGGCGGCGGGCAATAGGATAAGTAGGGACCTTGCTCGGCTTCAGCTTCTACTGTGACGGATAAGCGTATGTCAAGAGGTAGGCTTGTCGAATGTTTACCGTCCTCTTGAGGTGGTGCGCCCGCTTTCGACGTATGGTGTCAAAGGATATAAATCGAACATCTACAGCTTGCCAGTGGTAGAGTAGTCCTTACGAACGAATCGCGCACCGTACAGGGTGATTTAGCTTCGTCAAAGGTTCCAAGATCCATCATCGACCTCAGCATGTATAGAGCTATGTACTGCTCCCAAAATATCAAAGCGATGTTTGCCCAGGGGTATATTCTGCTATCACAGCAATGTCACAGCCGCCATTGTTCCTGGAACACCTCACATCTATCTCATCAACTCATGAACATAGTCAGCAGTATCTCTCGTAGCCTGCCCCCTTAGTCAAGTTGTGCTCCTACTTCCGCACAATCCTCAACAACGGCGCAATCCGCGCCCTCTTGCTCAAGCCAACTCTATAGGCAACCTTTCTGCTGCTGATTGGACTGTGCTTGTCTGGCCCTATTGCCGTAGCAGTTGCGGATTTTCGAGGAGTTTCTGGCATAGCGATGGTCTTGACTGGCGACCTTTCAGGTAATGGCTTCGCAGAAAGCTCTGACTGGACCAAATCGCCATGGGTTTTGTTTTGTGGATTGGCAGGCAGATCTTCAAGGACGTCTTTGGGGGGGGGAGCGCTGTCATCATTGCGGTCTTGCTCGTCGATAATTGGCGTTGTTCTCTCTTTGGTCTTGGTCTTTTTTCGGGGTTGCTTCGCCGTTGCTGGGATGGCGGGAGCCACCATTTCGGCGCCGTCCTGGTCATCATCGGCTTCCACCTCGTCCGCGACCATTTCTTCCGAAAGGTTTGTCATAACTTTCTTGGGTCTGCCTCGTTTCTTCTGACCAGTTACTTTAGTTGCTTGTTTCGGTTCTGGTTGAGCTTCGGGTCGGGGCTCTTCTGTATGGTCATTTATCTCCATATCTGGCCCACCTCTTTCCGGGGATATCTTCAGCGGTTTTTGTTCGGGTATCACAAACCTGGGATCAGGTTCCATTTTGACCTCCTCATCTTCGTCATCGTCTTTGGGTAGTAGTTCCTGGAATGCGGTCGTCTTGTGCCTTTTAGTCTTGCGCTTGCTTTTGCCTATCGCTTCCGGCTTCTTGGAAAAATCTGTCGGTACGAAAATCTCTTCGTCTCCACCACCAGACCTACGCTTGCTGGGCCGAGGCTGGTAATGCTCTTTTGGTACTCCAATACCATTGTCGTCAGACCCAAGCTCATCAACACGTTCGTCGTCCACATTCCTCTTCCTCTTTGACGCTTTCGCTGGTTTGGTTGGGGATTTACCGGATGTCTTGGGAATCGAGAGTGAAAGCTCATCTTGACCCCCCTCAGTATCTATAGGCGCTGGCAATACTACGACAGGGTTGACCGCTGCCGAAATATTGGGATCGAGTTGTGAACGAAGGTGCTCACTGTCAAGGTGTGAGCTGAGCCCTTGTGACACATTGTTTGGTTGGCTCGTTCTTTTGACAGCAATAGTCTTGCTGGGCGAAATCTCGGAAGCACTCGAACTAGGTGCCATTTCTACGGTAGGTTGCAGACCATTCGCTTTCATTGCCTCATTAGAGCGCATGCAATGAGGTTTAACGTTCTGGGCAGAGCCCCGGAAATGTTCCTTGTTAACATCATCAAGCGAAGATCTTGTCGGAGTGGGGATTCGATCGCCTGAGTCGGTATCGAAGTATGGCGCTTCTGCAGAGTGGATTACATTGTTGGTAGCGGATTTAGGAGGCGTCGGGGAGGTGATTGCAGGCTTCGTGCTGATTTCCGATCGCTGCGATTGCTCGAAAGACGAAAAGTTCGACGCTGGCGGAGGCATGGGACCCTGCAGATAGGCATCTTTTTCGCCTGCCGACGAGATATCATGTAACTTCGGCCCGGTCATCAGCAGCTTTGTATCTTTGCCAGACGACATGACCGACGTTCTCGCTTCTTTGTCCATCTCCAGCTTTCCATTCTTCTTGCGCTTTTCAACCTTGTGACCTTTATCCATCCTCGACGTGATATCGACTTCTCCATCACTGCCGCCATGAAATTCAAAGATATCCTGACTGCTTTTCCCGTACGTCTTCACCGGCTTCTTAGCCTTCGATATCTCAACGCTCGTCTTCGACCTTTTAGTCTTCAGCAGGGACGGCGTAGGTGAGGTAGGAGTCTGCTCCTGAGAAAGACTGTATGTCCGGGTTGCAGAAAGTGAGCTCTTGGGGGTAGGCTCGACGAGGCTTTTGTGTGCAGCGCGCGATTCACGATTAAGTATCTCTTTGCGTTTGTTAGTCAACAGTATGATGTAGACACCAGGAAGGGCACCGACCTGTTGAGCTTGTACTCGGGTCGGCAGTCCCCTCTTGGACACCGTGGGATGGGTAGCCGTCGAGACTGACGATTGTGCTTGATGTTATGTCCGAGAGCCCAGTCGCTGGTGGACGTGGCAGGGTGGGTTCCTCGTTCTCCTCCTCGTCTGAGTCTTCTATCACCTTGCGCTTGGTCATATCTGAGACATATGAACGGATCAGGACCCATGTGCCAGTCGCCGTTTTGTTGTTTGTTTCTGAAGGCGGGGTTGTCGCGACTCTTCAGCAGAAAGCTTGCGAGGGGAGAAGTGAGGTGCACGGGAGATCGCATACTTACGCGCTATCACGTGGCGACGTGCCCCGCTAGTCATTAAATGGGTAAGGCGTCATATCCCGGATTTTCACTCAAATGCTGACCCTGCTGTTGAACCTCACGCCGAGGTTCCCACATGCGTCGCCCATTCGCCAACGGAGATTCAACCTAGAGATCGAGAATCCAAATCGTCACAACTCGTGTCAGGTCATTGACATTGTCACTGCATTACTCATTCATTAACATCTAAGAATCAGCACCGTAAGAGGAGATGAGAAATTCTGTTGTAGCTGTTGGATCAAGAAGCAAACAAGATCCAGACTTACGTCTGAAAGCTACCATTACTGAGATGGTTTCAGACCACTGGCGCGGAACGGTAAGATCGCATAATGGATCGGGTGTTTATCTGCGTTTGTCGCTTCCAAGTTGAACAGGTTCCGCATACTGCATGGACCTGGCGTGGAATATATCAAGTCCAGCCGCTTCCCTCTCAGATTGGTCATGCTCTTCCTGATCATCCGCCGGCGGAAATTCCAAGAGACATTCAAGCATCAAATTCAACAGCATGCATTTACTCGTACGTTCTCGTCTGCGGTACTAGCATGTCCTCTCCTGCATTTCAATTTTGTCCAATGCTGCGACAGTCCTATCTCTCATCTCAACGAACACGAATCTCAACCTTATCGCACCAACAAGTCCGGATGAACTCGGCTTTCCAAACCTTCCAAACATTCCAAACGAACATTTTAGGTTCGACCCCAAGTATGCGGGCGCCCTGCTCCCAGATATACCATTCATAATGGTATGCGTCTTCGCTCTGCGCGAGCTAGCGCGGCTTGAAGATTTCGGAGCTACAATATCTGAGAAGACGTGGATAAGGGACGACTATCCTCAAGTCGCTATGTCCGTGGATAATCCAGGCCACGGACTGAATGTGCGCTTCGCAATGTGGACGATTACCGCTGCGATCAGGGAAGCGATGTACAGCGACCGATATCACACCTCGCAAATTGAAGCCGCGTACCTGTTCATTCGGGTCGCGGTTCTGAGATTCTTTGCACCAAGCGCGGGCGACACCATGGCTGTGGCGAACCGTACCAATTTCGCCGTGTCCCGGAGACCTAGAGCGGCATCTACGGCTACTGTCGCCTTCAACCGCGGCGGAACAGAACTCAACGGTACCTCCGGCAATGCTCAGTTGTGGGATGACGTGACGTACAGGGACAAAGAAATACCGAGAAGGGACGTTTTCAGTGGCATCATGTGGGTGATGTTGAACTTAGCTCCGTTCAAGATCGATACCCCCGTCGAGGCATTAAGAGTTGAGAAAGCCGGATGGACCGTGAAAGTAACAACAGCCGTGTTCAGACCCGCCGTGGTCCTCCCGCCCGGCACCCCACCACTACATTACGGTGCACATTTTATTCTCGATCGTTCTCCATACCCACTCAATCTTTGATTGCTTTTGGTACAGTATAGCTCGTGTGCTTGCTGATGCCGAGGGAACAGGGAGTCGCTCTCTGATTCTATAGTTTCAAGCACGTCTGGACTATGAGTATCGGACTGCATTCCCCTCCTTCGGGCCTTCTTCATGGCCCGTGGAGTCGCCAAGTTCGATTTGTTGGCTCCTGTATCGGGAGTGAGTTGAGGTATGGTTTTGTCTTGTACATCGTATGGGCTATCTTGCAAGTAGGTTTAAGGGCGTCTGCTTACCATCTTAGTAGATTGGAGTAAGCTCTAGTGGTTGACGAAATTCTAGATTGTATGGAGATCATAAAAGGATGGGTGATGCTGAGTAAGGAAGGTGGTTGTTACGATTACGGCTATTTTTGGTGCTTGCTTCGATCGGCGAGGGATTTTGCCAACCAATTGGAACAGCTACAATCGAGAGTCAGAACCCAGTGTCTGTAGACTTGTTTGTGCATTTGTTCTATTCTGCAGTCTGTTCTATTCTGCAGTCGGCGCCGTCATGACGCCTCTACCGAAAAACTCGCTGATGGTCCCGAATTTGTCGCGACTCCGCTGCAGTGCGTCTTGAAACATGTCGTGCCTATCAGCCGAGTCTTCCTGGGCTTTCCTAAAGGCACGGATATTGTTGTTTGCCGCAGCACATTTTGGACATTCAGCCTCCACGCCATTTGTTTCATTCAGGCAACTCTGGTGGAACGAGTGCTTGCATAAATAGTGCACCGTTGGTACATCCAAGCTCCTACCACACGCGGCGCATCGCCTGGTCTGGAAAACAATGGAATCGTTCCGCAAAGTGTCCATCTCCTTTCGTTTAGACTCGGTCTCCGTACGGTAGCTTTCGATGAGGCGACGGTTCTAGATCCTGTTAGCAGACTATGTTGCTGTCAATAGAGCATTGCATACATTGGAGATCTCCTTTCTCTCCCTTTCGATGGTATCACTGAGATACTTTTTGACCATACCCATCGTTGCAACAGCATTCGTGCTTAATGTTTGTATGACCTGTAATGGTGCCATCAGACCATCTTCATCAATTTTCTTCAGGACAAAATCCAATTCATCGCCTGCTTCATCCAGAATCTTTGGATCAGAGGTGAAGTACGCGAGGGCAGCTGGATATAGCTGGGGCTCTTCTGGGCCGTATTTTCTCAAGGCTTTGATCGCCCCAGCAGTATCATTGGCAGAGGTATAAGACCGGAAAATGTCAAAACGAAGACCTTGCTGCTCTCTGACCAGTGTGGTACCGTCCCGGAAATTGGACAGATGTGAGAGCAATAGAACATTCGACGCATCTATTGGAATCTAAAGACCAATCAGCTCGTATAATAAGGTATTCAGGAGCTCACTCACGTCATTGCCATCAATCAGTCCTTTGGCTTTTGCCTCCCATTTCTCCTTCTCCTCGCCTTTCCTAGTGTTAGCAGTCTCCAGATACATCTCAAATAGTGCAGTGTAGAGGTCGGTCATATCGCTCTTGTCGATGTTCTCTTGCTTCAAGCATGCCTCAAGGAAAGTTATGAAATTTTCAGGATGGTCGACGAAGGATGAAAAGGCTGTTCGGGGCTTCGGTATGTCATACTCGGGTGGAGCCTCGGCAGCTTCCGCATCTGCTGCGTCAGCTCCTGCGAGCTGTTGGGCGCCGGCCACCCCGGGGGATGGATTTACGCTTGCTTGACGATATGGTAAAGGAATAAAGGATGTGAGGTTCGCAACATTGTAAGCTCCACCACCTTGGGGCTCCTGCACCGTAGGTGTTGGTACATCTTTTCTCGGTCGATACTGGCCTGTGTAGTAGTCGATGAATATCAGAGTAGCGTCTTTCTGGCAATGCTCAAGAAGGACTCTAGCGTACTTCATCAAATTCGGGTAGGCCATCTCAGGGGCGAGCCGCCAGATATAGTCTAAGGCGTCCGTGTATTTCTTGGAGTCCTCAATCAGTATATCGATGACTAGCTCATGCTCATTGTTTTTCTTGGCTAGGAAGACGGCTTGGTCGTAATAACCACCCTGCCGGCACATACTGATTGCTGTTTTCAGGTCGAAGTTCGTCCCCGACTTGATAAATGTCTCAAGCTTTTCGGTATCTTTCAGCTTAGCATAACAATTGAGAAGAAGTGTAGTATGATCGACTGTGGCCTTGTCATGATCATGTAATTCTTCGAGATACTCGATGAGATTGTTAATTCGTTGTGAGTCGAGGAACTGCGCACTCAATCAACGGGTTTTCAACTGCAGGCAGGAGTAATCATACCTTGCGTATCACTTGTGAAGGCTCGGTGTTATCAATTGCTTTCAAATACTGTTGCATAGCTGTGTCATAGTCGCCCTTCTTATGCAGGTAATCGCCATATTTGCGGAGAATCACGTTGCGTTGAGCAGTGTCGACGCCAGCTTTTTGGGCAAAGTTGATAGCAAGAACGTAGAGGTCTCGCTGGTAAAGAAGCTCGAGCTTTTGCTGCAGGCTCTTCTCGTGATACCGAAAGAGCTGCCAAGTCAGCGACTACGTTCCAGGGACCATTGAGTATCACTTACTTTGCCATCCAGGGTCAGCAAGAATATGTCACCCCACTCGATGAACATGTCCTTGACTTGGGATACGAGAGTCTCTGTATGAGCTATGTATTTCAAGTCTGTGTCCAGTAATGCAAAAGTGGATGTATTGTGTAAATCATCTCTTTGGCTGCCGACAAATCTACGAAGAGCATTCATTTTTGTAGGAGTGGATGCTTTTGGAGGTGTAACGAGGGCAACATAGTTGCCAAATATCCTGACGAGTTGCTTCGGTCCTTCATAAGCGAATGATGGGCCACGACCATTGACGCCATAATAATGTATTGCATCGTCCCGCACCACCACGATATCCCCATTGGCATCATCAGATGTCATACAGCCAACACCGCATCCGGTGTCTTCCAATACTTTTGCCGGCTGCCCTTGCCCTTTTCCCGTTATTGTCAAGGTGAGAATTCGCCCAGTAGTTGCGAGGTAGAGTGTAGTGTTGGGACCTTCTCGAAACTCGACTCCTGTTATTGGTTCCTCGGACTCAAAGACAGTTCTTTGCTTGGCGCCTCGATCGTGTATCAAGTCACCTCTTATGACAGTGACCGCGCCATTGGCGAACCCTACTGCAAGCTGAGATAGGTTCTCGAGTGTGGCGAAGGCCGAGATCTGTCCCTTGTCAGCCTCTCCGAGACGACGAAGCCAATTTTCCTCAATGCATGGCTCACAGGAAATTGCTTCCTGCCATTGTGTATGCCCAGCGTAGATAAGCACTTTGGTGCACCCGTCTTCTTCTCTGTCTTGTCTAAGGCCCATACTTTCAGCACTGGCTCATTTGATAGATCCTCAGAGATGGTGACAAGTAGCGTCGTTCCCTCTGCTTGTCTTATTTGAGTAATCGGCCCAGTATCATGTGCTTTGAACGTCCGTACGACTTTGAAGGTCTGGGAGAGGATGCGGACATGGCCATCATTGCTACCGACGAAGATGTTGTCGGACCCGGAACATATGCAGTGAAGATCATTACTCTTGCCACGTCAGTATTGAAGCAGACGGTGCTTGCCGAAGGGTCGACTGACATCGAAGGCAGAGGGACTTTCCCCGTCGTCGTCGGGTAGTTTGACTTCCGAGACGTCAAAAAAATTGAAGACTTTCCACTACCGTACTAATGTTAGCGTTTAAGAGGTAGAAAGTCTCAGCACAGCTATCCTCACCGACGTCAAAGCCATGGGAGAGGCTCATAAGATTATTGAGCATGGAGCTTCAGCAAGGCGGCAGCTACGGAGCCAATCGCCGAGGCCATAGGGCTGGCTGGTACATGGGAATATAGCGTCTTGGCATCATACAGCTCTTGTATCCTTAAGCCATATCTAAGGTACCCGTTCTTTGTGGACTTTACACCATACTAAAATACGACGCTTGCGAGAAGGTCTAAGGTCGGCCAAAACTCCAGCGGGACAGGTGGACCGCGCACTGCATAGTGGTGCCCTCACGAAATTGAGACCTAGTTCTCTTCTATGCTACGTTTATATGGGCTGGGATACTTGCTTTTCCAATCATATCAACCATGTCTCGGGATCTCTTGACCTTAAAGACCACGAAAAGTTATAGTCCTACTTCTGTAAAACGCAGAAGGCATCCGGATCAAGACGGAGAAAACCGATTAGACACCATTCATACCACCATATCATGACGGCTTACCTTCATATCTCGTATGAAGCCAGTATCACATCCCCTACGGCCGAATGAAGATTGGTGGCGCCCGAATATTTTTCCTGGCTTACTAGGCGGATTTCAGACAGTCTGGGAGTTTGGCATCATAATCTTCTTTCTATCAAACAGGATCCGATCGTAAAGATTACGAGTTTCTCTTCACTTGTTCTTCAACTCCATCGTCAAGTGTAGGTTCGCGTACTATGGTAGGTTTACCTGCCGCATTTGATAATTGAAATCCAAGATGATCAGAGTGGAAGGAATGGTCACCTCCGTATGATCAACAAAGACCATTACACAGAGTGAGGATCAAGTCAGTATTACCAAAGATTATGTACATGAAGTGTAATGTCAAGTGTGACGTATACAAATCATCGACCACCGAGCTGGCCCTTCGGTATTGGTCTTATCCATGATACAAGCACATTCCCAGCGATGGTGATGATACCCACTAACCAGAACACCTTTGCATAATTTGTGTCGCTGTAGCGATGTATTAGCAAGAACACAATGCCGCCAAGATCGCCGGCTGCACCAGTCACACCGGTAATAAGCCCTGCGATACTGTCAGCTTTGACCAGATACCGATCGAAGAAGATCTCGAGGTGACTCACCGTTCGATGTAGGATGTACATGTGGCACCAAAGAAAAACATCCTCCGTTTCCAGCCTCCTCGAAGAAAGCCAGCCCAGTGATGAGTCCGACAAACGTGGCTTTTGAATGAGGATTCAGTAATCCAATGAGGATCAAAAACATTCCTGTCATGACCCCAAAAGTATGGATCAGGATTTTCTTTCCCCATAGCGAGCATGTGTAGCGGTAGATTGTATCGCTGATGATACCCCCTGCAGGCCGGAATACGAAGTTCAAGAGACCAAACATAGCAGCCCAGTCTCCAGAGCCAGTCTGGCCAAGCTTCGAGAAATTCTGGGCGTAGTAAGCACCAAGGATGGTGTTGACGCAGAGCTCGGTTCCGAAAGAACAGAAGTAGGCAATTGAGAGAGCCGAGGTTGGCAGCGACAAGATCGCCTTGGCTGACCCGTGAACCGTGGGCTTTTCAACCAATTCCCAACTTGCTGCGGCGAGAAGATCGTCTTCCTGCCCTTGCGTTTCCGAAAAGTGGCCTTGGCCGCGGACGGAGTTGAGTTTGATGGTGTCGTTCGACAGGCCAGCAGAGGCGCTAGAATCCATACTCGGCGCAACACCTTTGCGGTCTCTGCCGACGCCGCTAAAGAAAGTATCGCGCATGTTCAGCTGGCGCTGTGCCTCTTGAGTTCGAGCTGACCAAGCACCCGTGGGCGTGTCGGGGCATGTCAGGATCATGACTAACGCGGTAAATGTGATCAGAATGAATGGAACCACGAAAGCAACCCGCCAGGCGACATGGGCTGTAAGGTGTTGATGTTGAACGAGAGAGTTGAAGATGGCGGGCATGACGAAGTAGGTCACTCCACCTCCCGCGTTTCCGAATCCGGCTGCTAAAGAATTTGCAGTGCCGACTACGTTCTTATCGAAGAAAGCTGTCGTCCATACCTGGCAAGGAATAAAGCTTCCACCGAGGATACCGACGAAAAACCTGATTGTGATGAGACCTTGACGCGTTGATACCGTGCCTGCGAGCGCTGTGGGAACCGCGCCGACGAGCAATATGCCCGCAAATGTCCATCTTGCCCCGTATCTGTCACACAACGGACCAGCGGCGAGACGGACGAGCAATGTCGCAGCCAAGGAGATGACGTTGGAATCCGCGATATCTTTTTGGGAAAGATCAAGGTCTTTCCTGATCGTTTCAGTCATCAAAGGAGGAAAAGCATACCAGCTCCAGAAGGCTATAAAGAAACCCCACCACGACAGCAGGAAGACTCGTCCGTATATGTTGAGAGGATTGAGCGAAGGTATTGATCTCGCTTTGTGGTTGACAGGGTTAATATCCGGTGCCTTCCATAGTGAAGCTATGAAAGGAGGCATTGTACAAGTAGTATTGTTCTCAACGCACAGAGAGCCAAAGAGCCTGCTACTCTCGTTGAGCTCGAATCAATGAGTGGGGAGATAGAGCATGAGTTATACTGGGGAGGACGTCTGGACTCCTTGGTCGCATACACTGCCAACAACAGGTACTGCCAGGAGGTTCAGGAACCAGGGACGAGATGGAAGTTTCCCGTCTAGACCCTGGCTGCAAGGGTCTTTAACTTTGTTGGAAGGCATCATACTTCGAGTCTTCCACGCTGTCCGTCCAAAAGAGCCCAACCAGAACCTTTGACTGGGTCGCAAGAGATAAGAAAAGGAGTTTGTTCCGTAGGCTTGGTATAGTCGGTCCCGAATCTTCCGGTTTGCGGGGCAGATGGTGCGACGGTGCTGAAGAACGTCTCAGCAATTGGTGGGCATGCGGCAGAACGCGTGGGAAAATGCAGGCATGGAATGGCAGAAAGCAGCTACTGTAGCGGTTGAAACAAAGGGCAAATGGAGTCATGGAATGGTGCATGCACTGCATGGAGCCTCATGGGGACGGATCAACTTGCTTGCAGATCGGGGATTTCCTGTCGTATCATATGATAAAGAGCAGGCTTACGATGCCGCACCAACGGTCAGATTAACCAGATTTGTGGGGAAGCGGCAGGCGATACCTTGCCGCTCCAATCATATGCCCACCACCAACTTCCAAGCGTCTTACAACCGCACTCGGACCATCAATCTTTCAACAATCAATAATGATCAGACCATGCTCAAATCTTGCAGACCAAGTTTGAATATACGAAAGTTTTCGGAGGCTCAGACTGTCCGAAAAAATGAAAATGTGCCAGAGTGAACATGGCAAAGTATATCTATCCGAACTGATATGGAAAGTATGATAAGAGTACGAGGCAAATCCGAGCGACAACCAACGAAATCTCTTTCGAACACCGTCGTGGACGACTCATGCTGTACATGATGAATCATAATCTTGATAGGCGGCTTTTCGGAGATTTTTCCAAAGCTAATTAGACAACAGCACTTGCCAGTCGTATCATTTCTTAGACATCCTGGAGTGAAACGATGAGTACATACCTAGTGTACCAAAATTCATCATGCCAGCTGGCTCGGGTACCTATCATACATATCCGCACCACTCGGCCAAGGCATCTAGGCCGAGTCCAAAGCCATACCAGTACCATCAGTCGCTCATATGCGACACTGTATTCATTCTGTCAAAGACCCTGTCTTCTCGTGGAGGTGCGCTTCCCAAGGTGGTCAATTGCCCTGGCTCATAGCCTACGCGGTAGTACTGGACGCGGTAGCAAAGAGCAGATTGATCATATAGACTGGGAGAGACGAAAGCACAGGCCAGCTCATGATCCAACATATTTACGAGTCCCTTCAATCAGGCATCGCAGGCTCGATCACAAGAGGCTTGACTTGAACCATAACGGAGCTATACTAGGTGCTAGACGAACGTCGAGTAGAACTCCACTGCACAACAATGCCATATTAGTCAATAATATACAGTCATCGTCTGGGGAAACATACTTGACCTTACAATAATGGTTTCACCCACAAGAGATAGTCTGGAGCTGTCGCAACTACATTCCGCCCTACCCCCTCCTCCTCAGTATACCGAGACAACGGCACAAAGCGACGTTAAAGCCGTCGACAACTCAAACTATAGCCATAGCCCATGGCTCCTCCGGCGCACCTCAATTCACGTCGAAAGTACGCCCAATGAGGCCTGGCAGGATGACAGTTCATCTCATCGAGAGACTGCGCCCTCCATTAGCAGCAACGACGAAAAAAAGGCGCTGCGTAATCTGTCGACCAGGTTTGGCAACAAACCAGGTGAGGACCACATTGAAGATGGCAGAACGTATAGAAGTGGGGGCCAACCTCAGGACTCTTCCGACTTTGGAACGAAGGTTATCATTGAAGCAGCACAACCGCTGAAAATACAGACGCGGGAGCGCCATGAGATGAAGGGACTCGAGCAAGCCGCTAGTGTCAAGAGGTGGCCAGGTAACGGAAATCCTGCTGAGCCATGGGGCAAACTCGCAAAGGTAAATCAAAGACTCGATCCTACTTAGTGACGGTGAGGGTGATTAAAATATACAGGATCCCGAGCTTTGGGACTCTGCCGGAGACACATTGGTATACTACGGCTATCAACGTCCACAAGCCTCGTTCCGAGTCAAGTCATCCATTCTGGAGGGAACGAGATCAGAAAGTCTGGTCTCAATGCTACAGGAAGGCTACAAGCGTACTCCCAGATCTGCACCATCCGTACTATCTGCTTCTTCTTCCGAGCGGGGTGTTAAGAGGTTCGGAATTGGTCGTCGAGCACCGTCTTCGTCTTCGGAGATTAGCAACGCTGGAAATGAAGCTCAGATCCGACATGAGATTCACTTTCCGGCGCCCGACGGTGCCTCCAGGATTGAGATCTTACGGCATCACATCACTACACGGAACTTTTTCGCACTCTTATTGGATAAGCCTCTCGTTGGCTTAACCTTCTATCGAGCACTCATAGACTTGCACGAGCGTCTCCTAGTGTTGATGCCAAGGCAGTCTAGTTGCACCGACATGGTCAATGGTTTTTTGAGGAGAAATGGTCTCCATAATGTCTGCAATGATGCCGCAGCTGCCGCTGGGTTACTTGCCTACAGTGAAGATGACGAGGTGCAATGGCCAGAAGGTTGGCGCGAAGGTTTTGTCCACTGCAGCGGCATGTTTACGAAGCTGCGAGAGCTACCGGAATTCCGTGACATCAGCCATGTCTCCAGAACGCTTCTTGAACGCTCACATCTTGAGCTTCAAGCGCGAATTCAAGTAGCCGAGGACAGATTGTCAGCCTTTACTTTTGATGATATGTGGCCCCCTAACACAACACAGCCTCGTGCAGCTCGGGCCAATTTCGAGCACTTCCGCCGGTTTCTTCTGCAATATTATGAGAAAGCCTACAAGACCTGGCCTCCCCGTGGGACCCAAAACAGCGATGGCAACTGGTTAACGAGGACCGTCACATGCCACATGCAAAGGGATTTTGGCGCGCTCTATGATTACTATGTTGATCGAGACGTTGTCTGGGCCGAGGCCAAGGAGCCCAGCGAGCGCTACCGAGTTATGGTGCGCGAGAGTAATGGAGCGGTTGTTAAGATCAACAATGATGGGCTTGATCTAGCCAAGCTCTTCGTCCACTTCGATCACAAGAACAAGCATCCTCATATCCCTCATCCGTACCCGCTCCTGCCAAGTTCGATGCCCGTCGGCGACACAGGAAAGGCGCAGCAAAAGCAATCCCTCTTTACCAGCAAGACCAAAGCTTTAGAGAAGCAGATCATCCACGCGTACTCAGTAGCGAGCAACGCCCTCCTACTAGGCTCTGATGTCACGACCAACAGCTTAGTCGAAGCCTTCCAGCGTTTCGAGAAGACAGATCATATCGGGGATACGGACCCTCGTGACGCGAGGAAAGGGCGATGGATTCTTATCTTTGGTATCCTGCAGGTGCTATCGCACGTGTCTGCTGATACGCCAGATCTGTGTTTCAAGGATGAGGTCTCGTACTTTTTGATGCCACGACTGAAAGGAACGCCACCGTGGGTGGTGGGCCCTGAGAAAGTTTTCGAGGAGGCAGCCCCAGCGGCCAGTCACTGCTGGAGGGTTTCACAGTCCGCCTGGGGAAAATATATTTTGGCTACGTGATTGCGTCTATCGGAATGGAACCCATTGCATTTCGTGACCTCTCTGGGATAGATGAGATGAGCGAAATAGCGATGTAAGCAGCTCGACCCGCTGCTCCAGCCGCTTTTGATTCAAAGCAAAAAGACGCAACATCCATAAGCTTACCCGATTGCTCTAAACCTAAAAGGGTCGATATGCAAAAGTTGCATTAGCTTGGAAGTGGGGACGGCGAGGCTGCGAATCCTTCACAGCGATTTCTCACAATATAAGCAAAATGCGGAAATTAAAGAACACCGGTTTCGAGGGCAAAGCTTTTGGAATACCATTGACTCTGCTGAGCTCTTTCCTTGCATCAACCATTCAGGTTCTTTTGCCTTGAACAATTCTCCTTGCGCAACGCGGACGAAATCAACGCCATAAATTCCCATCCTGCTGACTTCGTTTCCCCTCGCCCGTTGTAGACCCCCCCGGTCGCATCTTCTAGGCCAGGCTACTGGACCTGTCATGGAGTCCACCAACGTTGAGTCGGAGACAAATACAGGCGCAACATCTTCGACAGCCCCGCCTGGTGTGAGACCATTCGTCGTCCAAAGCCTGTCCATCGAAGAGTCTCCCGGAAGATCTGCCCAAATCCTTCGGACCGATCGCCGGGACCGATTACCGGATTCATTCAACAGCACACAAGTTGCGCTCGCGCACGGTTTGGGTATAGGAATGCGGCTTGTTGGGGAAGTGTCTAGACCCAGAGGCTCAGACTTCTTCGATCAGTACAAGGACGCGAGAAGTGGCCTCAAAGAACTCGCAGCTCTCTTGCACTACTACGAGTTGCAGCAGTCAATGAAAGCGGTGGATGATGCGGGCACGAATGCGACGCTTCAGGGTCAACTGTTGGTGCCGGTGGCGAGATCTCTACAGCGATACTGTGAGTCCCCAGCGTGCGGTGACATGATCAATATTACGCTAATCATCCACGCAGTGGACAGCGAGGCAGCTCTGGAGCCGTCAGCCCGCAACCCCGATGTCGTACGAGCCAGCGTGAAGTGGCTAATAGCGCCTATCCGCAACATCATCATCGCGATCGTGAACCTCACTATAGCCACCTCCACCTCCACCTACTCATCCCTCTTCTCCCCGTCAGGCGCCGACGCGGAGGCTATCGTGGATACCATCGTTGATGTGCTCGCGCGCCAGATCGTCGCGCTTCTAGGCGGGCTGTGCCTCGTCGTCCCTCTGATCGTGATGACGTTCCTCACGTCCGTCGGAGCGCGCCTCGCGATCGTATGCTACTGCGTGTTCAACTTTTCGTTCTTCATCGGCGTCGCGACCAGGGCGTCGAATCAAGAGGTGCTGGGCGCCGCCGCTGCGTACGCGGCTGTGCTGGTTGTGTTTGTGGGGACTTCTTCGTGATCTGCGCGCCCGGTTTGGGAGAGCTTGGATTGGAGTGATGGGTTTCGCTCTTGTGTATTTGATGGCTGGTTGGTTTGCAAGGCAATAGCTTGTCTGGGCAATGTTATATGGTAGGTTGACTTGAGATTTGCCGACAATTTTGGAGAACCCCAAGTTGGAGAAAGGGATTAAAGAAAAAAGGGGTGGAAAACACCAATTTGTACTCATGGATCATTATCAAGTGACTGTCATTACCTCTTTCTTTTTCAGTTCTCGATGTCGCAGACTCATGTAAACAGCATTCCCAACCCCGCATATCAAGAACCCCCTCTCGCACAATTCTCGCCCTTCTCAAGCATCGCCTCACATAGGCACCCTCTCCTCTCCTCTCCTCTCGCATAGTATGGTATTGGGCACGGTTAAGGTTTGTCATTGTCGGCATTCATTATACATTCTGCTTTCTAGCTGATCCCGATCTATCAATCTTCCGTTCTCTTCCTAGACGCCACTGTTCCCTTGAAAACTCTCATTTCCGACATGCATAACGTAATGGTATGTTGTGTTGAGACTTTCCGACCACTTAGGAGGAGCAAAGGAAAGGTCTTTATTTGAAAACAGAAAAAAAAAAAAAAAAAAAAAAAAAAAAAAAGACATACAATCGCGACGACTGCGCTTACGATGCGAACGAAATGTGCATTTCAGCAAATAAGAGGAGAGAAAGTGACAAGCTTAAAATTCGGACTGTTTCCCGCCAGGGAGAAGATACATGCTGGTGCCACATGTGACCGCTTGCTGACCACATCAAAATGTGTATGCTTATGCGTATAGTAGGCAGGCTTGATCATACCCTGCGAGCGCTTTCTGTGTTAGGATCTATGACGCTTGAAATAATCGCAGCTTGACTCACCTAAGATCGCCCGGACAGGAGCTTAAGAACAGCGGTATCTCCAACACAAACTCGTGATTGAGTCTCCGTCAGTAGGGATGTCCTCCAGAAACAGGCTCAGTAAACTTGCAGTCGTAACATCCAGATCACGTGGATGTTTGGGGACATCAAAACGGAAGATGATTTAGCTGCGTCTGTACAGCCAGCGCCAAAGATTTTCGGTATGCTTCGTATGATATCGGTCGGCGACGGCAACAATCGCTGCGACTTTTGCTGGACAGCTTTCCTGACTCCCGCCTCACTCGTACCCACGATCTATGCTTGTTCGCACGAGAGCGTAAGATCGTGGTGCCGAGGAAGCCGGTGCCGGTATTTCCAGGCACACGACTGACGCCAAATCTTGAGCAAGTACGACATTGGCGAAAAAACGGCAGGGCCAGTCTAGGTGATGCGGACGAAACGGCCGCCATCTTCGCTGGAGTAAGTCCACCTACCATTCATATCGTTGAAGTCTCCAAATATCGGTGTCGCTGAGTTGAACGCTCCGAATATCGGTGAGGGAGGGGGACGATCAAGCTGCACGGGCCCGTCTTCTATCACTTCTCCAGACGTGCGTTCATGGCGACTGTCGCTGCTCATCGAGGTTCGTATCCGTTTTTTCGCTCTAGAAATCTCTTCGCCAACTTCGGCGCAAAGGGCTTTGACAACATCTGCTACCTCCGTAGGGAGGTTTTCATCTCGCCTATGAGTTCCGGATTCGTGCTCCGGTTGACGTCCGAGCTTCGACCTATCTCCGTTTTCTGGGCCGCTGCGCTTAGTAGAGCTCACGGATGATTCAACATGAGCCTTCGCGTCGCGATTGTCATGTTGAATCGCAACGTCATGAGCGCGGGTTTTGCCCTTGTCGTTTCCTAAGATCTCGGATCGGCAATTAGGATGTTCTCTCAAGCACTGATCCATTTCGTCCTCGAACAGCCTCGTATCGAATTTCCGATATGCAGCTGTTCGAAATGCTTCCACTTCGCGTTCGACTTGATCCCGAACTCGAGGCATCACACCACTTGGCGCAGCATTTGGTCTGCCGAAATGGGTTGATCTCGACGGTTTGCCTCTTCGAACCTTCTTTGACTGAACGCGAATCCTCTTACGAGTGTCTTGTATACATGGTTGGACCTCGGGGCCGTCATCTTCTGTTAGATCGATGGGCATCGGACGGCGTTGTATCTTTTCAGTGGCGCTACCATATCTGCGACCCGTTGGAGTGGAATGGCTCTGATTTCGTGCTTTTGGACCTTGCGCGTCCAATTCGCTTTCAACTAATGCAATCCTCCGCTTCCCAGTACGAACTGCTGAGGATGGCGAGCTCGTCGTGAGGTTACTTTGAGGAGGTGACGGTGGAATGTCGAAGCGGTCGCCGGCCCTGTTCAGTTGTGCGATCCAAGTGTCAATCTTGCCACGCTGATAATTCGTGACGGGTCGATAGATATCATAGAAGCTATTCAAATTCCATTTCGTCGAAAACGATTTCTTGGCATATCTTTCTGTCTTGTAGATCCGGCTGCTCGTACGAAGGATTTGCTGCAGAGCCATCCTCAGATCCAATGCTTTAGGCGCTTCTGGAGGGCCCGAAACCTTGTAGTAACATATTTCTGGACCACCACTAGCAGACCCAAGAACTTGTACGCATCTCCCAGAGACGAGAACGTTTTGTGGAAGTCCATTCCCGTACTGATCGAGAGGATCCCTTTTGTTGAGGGATCCAAGAGTATAGGCTAATTGTGGAGCTTCTTCCAAGGTTTGCTCATCAATCCTCGTAGACTTGCGAATAAAAGACTCGTCTGGCTCACGCATACCAACCTTATGCTTTCTGTAAATCTCATGAATCAACCCGTGAGTGTGATCTTTCCTCCTTTCCAATGGGACGAATCCCTCAGTTATCGTGCCGTCATCCAAGATCACGGTGCTTTCGAGAGACAGGGCCTCACGCGCGATTGCAGCCCGTAGGCCTCTACTAGCTGGAATGGACAGATGACGTCCGACAATGGATTTGACAGAATGCTTTTCGCATGCCGATGCCGTTGCTGCGGAAGGACGTCTGAGCCCGGAACGTCGAATAAGAACATCAAGTCCTTCTTGGGAGGCCGCAAGGTATGATAGCTCTCTGACTTGGTTCCAGTCCTTTGACAACGATTTGTTGAGGAGCAAGCGAACAACAAATTCGGTCGCGGGTGCCACAGGGTTTCCGAAGAGGGGGGCTCCCCCAGTCCACATATCCTCAAGCTCGATGAGTGTTTCTTCAGTAAGTAGTGTGGACTTCCTGTTCAACAATGCCTTCAAAAGCTTACGAGCGAATACAACAGCTTGTTTGGGGGTATTGGCTAACAGCAGCAGTGTATCCGCATTGTCTCGAGTTATATGTATTCCTAGAAACTCAGAATCAACAAAAGACGCGTGGCGGAAGACGCCTTCGGCCGAATCGAGATTGCGTAATGGCCGATCAATGTGCAAAGTGGCTTCAAAATCGCTGGTGTCCACTACATTTGAAGGAGCAATCGATTGCGTTCTGTTGATCCACTCTCCAATCGGATTTTGAAGCGAGAAGATGTCACTGTCATGGGCAATACCTTCAGTGTCGCTGGCGTTATCGGCAGAGAGGGACTCGAGATGACGAAGTATTGCAGGCCTATATATGTCGCGTGCCCAGTCAAATATATGGTCAATGATCAGGAGTAGCTGTAGCGCTCCGTCTTTCGAGGACATCACTCCGCTCCAGAGCTCGAAGATACACTGATAGCATGTTAGCGAAGCTTTCAAGAAAAGTGAACCGCTGAATAACATACATAAATTGCTTCGCCTCTAGTGTCATCGATGAAGCACCCAGCTACACGCCAATCCTCTCCTCTGTGGTATAGAAACCACACCAGAGGTCCTCCCTGCCAATTGACTCGTTGTCCGCACTCGCTACGTAGGTCTGCTTGAATCTTCAAAAGGGTCCGTATCGGGAAGGCCGTCTGTTTCTGTATTGAATCAAAGTCTTCCCCCTTGGCCGACTTTGCTTCGAGAATGAGGAATGGAAAGAGCAGCGGTTCTCCGACCTGTTTGAATGGTGTAACTCTAATAACTTCGTTCACAAGCATGGATCCGCTACCTGCACGAATAGGTTTGCTAGAGGGAGCGCATAGCGCTCTTTCAAAGTTTGTTGTTTGTACCAGGCCGTAGACAAGATCCGGACGCTCAACTCTTCCTAAAGCTCGTCTTATATACTCTTCGTGCTCGACACACCCTTCGGCACGATGTGAAAACAGAGGGTTTAAGCCAGTATCATTGCTGAAGGCAAGATCAGCGGCACAGCTTGATGACACAAGTATTTTCGATAGACTTACAGATCGTGCTGGCGGCTCCTGGGTGAACACTGACATGGTATGCGAGTCTTTCGGCGTTGCTCAAGGGAAGGTCCTTCGGAATTATTGCTCTCAATATCAACCTCGATCTCTGATCTCCACAACCGCGCTCTACATTTGGGGCTTTAGAAATTAGCGCGATGGGCTTATGAAGACTTTGTGCGTGGTACGCAGAAGCACTTACCAAGCAACCTCTACTGTAAAGCGTGAAAGGATCACGTGCTCTAATGCAGACCTCCATCCAGCTTCATTCTGCCGCTCACGTCGACACCGCTCTGCAATTTCCGTCACTCGATCAGCTCTCTGAATAGCCTGGGCCCCCCAAGGCTCGTCAGACAAGCTAGTAATTTTTGACTTTGCGTAGGTACTGTACTTGGTATCCCCTAGTCTACTAATATTGGCAAAGAGAAGAGCATGGGCGATTGGCCAATCGTCGGGAGATCGACGGCCGTTGAATACTATCTTATACTTTTTGCAAATTTTGCGAATGTTCTCAAGCTGGTCGGGGGTCATGTTGAACAGAGAATGAAAATGATAAGTAGCAAGAATCAGTTTGCGAGGATGGAGCTCAATTTGAAGCAGAGCAGACGATCAGAAACACCAAAGAATGCTACCTCACGTCCCCGCGTCAGGAAGCATAGCCCCGACGCACCCAGACGCGTTCTGTGCACGGCTTGGGCCATTGGGGGAATGCGGGTCCATGGAGGGACCTTATTGGCTAATCAACTGCTAAGCGCCGACCAAGTGGGGGGCACTGTTAAAAGGTTACATCGTAGTACGCCCAGTGTAGCAGAAGACAGGGACATTGGAAAGAGAAGATCTAAACTCTGATCAAATCAAAAGGTCCTAGGCAATCAGTCCAGACGACTTTCACGTGCAGTTACAGGGAATACGTTGAGCACATAGCTTCTGGGAAGTAGTGGTCGAAAACAACAGTAACACAAATTCTGATGCTGAAACGTGACAATTCCAAAGAATGGAAGCCCACAAATACACAATTTGGAATAAGCTGCGACGAGTTGGTTTCAGCCTGCGGATTGAGAAAACGTACCTCATGCACTTACTCAAGCAGCTATTTGCCCAAGCCGACAGGTATTACTATGAGTGGCGTAATTTGGAACACCTCAAAAGCCCTTACCATAGATCTCTTGTTCACTCATCGTCACAGCCACTACTTGTTCAGTGTGGAATGGGACGGGGTGTACAAGAGGTAGCGGACTCACGCAAGAAGAGGTTCTAAATATATGCTGCTAGCGCCACTTGGCGCAGAGGCTTGGCACCCCGACCTTCATAGGCGATGGGCGGAGTCCAATCATTGATTTTTGACGATTCTTGGGAAACAGAATGTGTAACTACAGCAAGCAGAGACAACTTTCTGCTGAATCCCAAAGGACTCCGTGCTTGCTGGCAATGAGTGAGAATCACTAGGTGAAGAGAATGAGAGAAATAACATGATACGATGGGAACATTCGATTTTGCTTGGAGCGCCTCAATCGCTTACTATTCTACCTGCCATCAGCCTCTTTGTTTCCAAATACGTATGGTCTCGAATCAGTTAGATGATTGATGGAATTCCCCAAGACAGAGAATCCGGAAAAGTGAACTTTACAGGTCATTCAAGTGTCTTAACCACGATTTTCTCGCTCAAAGGAGGAGCAAAACAACAGCGAACAAGGATATTACCCCCCCAACAGCCAATTACTTACACCCTCCCCTCCGACTTATTACTTGTCCGCTTAAGCTTTGAAATTCAGCAAACAGCTACACGCCATGTCTCGAAGATGAAAGAGACATTGACTTCAAAACCAAAGTCGCTTAGTCGACTCGACTGACTGCTGTGAAAGTTGCGATACCCATACAGACATGATGAGGGGAACCAGCGATCTGCCGGCCCGCAATGGACGAACCTGTGAGGAGTTGATGAATGGCGGCGGTAACTCTCGCTGGAAGAACCACGTTCCGCGTGTATTCAACCCTGAAACCATTCTCCGTATTGGTTTGGAATGATTGGATGTATGCATGAGTGCCAAGCAAAGGGTTGATTCGACAGTTACTCCGCCACAAACATACCAATACATAATATGTACATATCTACAATGTCCGGTCAGAGGTGCGCATCTGGGAGCCTCCAAGAAGTACACGTGGCTATCTCACCAAGAAGAGAAGAAAATGACGCAGCGTATGGTCTCATGGATCGACCTTGCCTAAACTCTCGTCATCTCGCATACCCCTTGGAACCGGGTAGCCACTAGATAACGGTCGGAACGGTTTCGGTCCGCTTTAAAGAACGGAACAGACGCAGATTATTTTTACTTGTCGTCCGATAACGGCAACAAGAACGAAAGACTGATCCCATTTGAAGATGAAAAGGTACATAGCAGAACTTGTTGACGAGACATCGAGACATGACCTTTTCTACAATCTCCCATAGCTCTGAGAGCAATTTCGGGACAGGCTGCATGCCAAGGACCGATATGCGAGAAACATGGAGTTCATCAGTCATCGCGCATTCTTGGCTCACATAGCCATGCTGGGTGGTCAAGGCTTGGCCCTGCCTTTTGAAACGCCGTCCCCCGTTTTCTTGCATGACAATTTCTAAGGTTTCAATCGACCGGTATTTGCTGCGACTGAAGAAGTCGAAGTAGAATCGTATCAATATGGCGGGCCTCGGGGTCTTGAACGCACAGAGCGGTGAACCTAGCGACTATGAAAGAGCCATGTCGATCATAAATGAGCAAGATACGACAGTAGCGAATCACATACCTGGTATACCACCACGAAATGGATCCATGATTGTTTCTAAAGAGAGCGAAGCGCCAGCAGTAACATCCCCGGGGAAGACACACTCACTTATAATCATGTTTGCTATTTGCATCTCTGTTTTTCTTGTTTCAATGGACACGGTGGTCCTTACTACCGCTTTACCCACGATAGTTGTCGCCCTGAAGATTTCAGACTCGGGCTTTGCCTGGACAGGAGCCACTCACATGATGGGCAATGCCGCACTCATTCCTTTCTGGGGCAAATTTAGTGACACTATCGGGAGGAAGCCAGCCTTGCTGCTCGCACACGGCATCTTCATGGCCGGTAGCTTGATCTCAGCTTTATGCAAGGACCTACCCATGCTGCTAGTTGGACGAGCGATTCAAGGTGCGGGTGGCGGGGGACTCGTGTTGCTGGCCAACCTTGTCATCAACGAGCTTTTCAACCAGTGGGAGCGCACCATGTACACCAGATTGGTCGCAATAACGTGGTCAGTAGCATATGCGGTCGGTCCAGTCATTGGAGGTGCTTTTGCTCAATATGGAATGTGGAGGTGGTGCTTCTGGAGTTCGCACTGGTCCTACGACTGTTGCTAGAATTTGACGCTAATTTGTACTTCCAGTCAATCTCGTGTGCGACGGTGTCGCATCCATACTCCTTTTGCTGTTCCTTAGGAGGAGACATTGGTCTCACAAGAAGTCTCTCGCTAGATTAAAAGCGATCGATTACCTAGGAACCTTGACCGTCTTTTGCAGCACCTTGACCTTCCTCTTAGGCCTGGAATTTGGAGGCGTCAACTTTCCTTGGGATTCCGCAACCGTTATATGCCTTATCATATTCGGTGTCCTGGCATTTGTTCTCTTCGTCCTCATTGAATGGAAAATATCTCCAGAACCCCTGCTGCCTCTCAGACTCTTCAAACATCGCACCACGGCCGCCTTACTGGTTGTGTGCTTCACTCATGGCATGGCGTACATCTCCTGCGCCTACTTCCTGCCATTCTATTTCCAATCAGTATTGAGAGCATCCCCTATGCATTCTGGTATCTGGTTTCTCGCCGTGACGGCTCCCCTGGCAGTATCAACCGTCGGTGCGAACTTGTACGTCTCGAAGACTAGGAATTACTTGGTTGGTGTTCGCATTGGAGCATTCCTATTAACATTAGGTTTCGGTCTATTCCTCAACTTTCAGCCATACAGAAGCTGGGTTCGTATCATAGTATTTCAACTGCTCGTCGCTCTGGGCGTGGGGTTGCTATTCCAGCCTCCACTCATCGCACTCCAGATCAGCTTGCAACCAACGGAGACCGCATCAGGGACGATGGCATTTGGATTCGTGCGCCAAATGAGTTACGGGATCAGCGTGGTCATCGGGCAGCTTGTTTTGCAGAGTCAAATGAAGACAAAGTTTGCAGAGATGGTGGATGCAGGAATCGGGCCCAGCATCGCCAGGGCTTTTGCGGAAGAAGACACAGTGTTAGCGGGACCTCTGATCAAAACGCTCCCGGCAGCGCAGCAGCTTGTCGTCCGATCAGCGATAACGAGTGGTCTCCAGAAGATATGGGCCTTCTATACGGTTGTCTCCTTCGTGGGGTTGGTGGCTTCTCTCTTCGTTGGGGGGAAGACAGCCCCCACGGAGACTGAAGGGATCAGTACTGGCTCCGAACCCGACAGCGCGAACGACGTTAAAACTCACTCCGAACAAGAAAAAGCGGACGACAATGCCTCGAAGTAGTCTTCGATTCACTCAAGAAGCTCAACAAAGCAGGTATGATCTAAGCCCTGCGGTATTCCTGGCCAACACCATTCACCGAGCGGCTGATTCGAATATAGCGGTAGGATTAAGCATTTTATTAGCTCTCCGATGTTCTTGAAGGCGAAAATACTGAGAGAGAGGCTGATACACTCTGTATTGTTATGAATAGTCTGGGGAACCAGCAAAAGCATTGTCACGCTTTGGTTTTTGATCTATCACTGATGTCAACTTGTTGAGTGTAGGACGATTCGAATGCCTTCATGAGGTAGGCTACGAAGCGTTTTATACCTATCCATGAGAATAAGCAAATCGAAATAGAAAAGTTAAATCACCTTTCGAAAAATGATATTGCTTGACTCAACAACCGATCAACGATCGAAATCAGACTCCACATCATCGCCCACATCCTCATCGATATCCTCATATCCCTCACTCTCCCAGATCCTCACAATCTAACCCTTCCTCTTCCCGATCACCAGAGTCAACTCGTCCCTGCGTCCCCTCCCGCCCATCACAAATATTTTCCTCGCACTCCACGCCGCCATCCCGCGCACTCTCCTCTCCATCCGAGTCTGAATCCAGACCATCGCCTGGACTAGCGGGGGAAGCATCGCGAGCTTGATCAATACGATTCCCGCAGACTCTCAGTGAGTCCATCGGAGTGGTTGCTCTCGGCGTGCTCGCTCTAGCAGCCTGATCACTCCGTTATCAGCCATCAGCTTGTCTGCTCCCTCTTCCATCCCCTCATGAACACCACCTGCCCCCCTTGCGTTCCATTCGTATCGTTGATTAGCCTCACTGTTTGGGGCGAATGTTGCATTGCGAAATGGGAAGTTGGTGACTCGATTGTCTTCGGTTTTTGCATGGGCCATGATGCGAGAGAGGGTTGCTCTGTGTCTTTTGGATGAGACTGAATAGTTGAGAAACGTGATCGAGAACTTTCTACTTCATCGTTGAATAATGACGGAGGAAGGCACCACTTGAGCATCCGGACGAATCGAACGTCTTTGAGAATGGCCTCTGTGGAGCAAGCGACTACAGAAACGTGTCTCACTCATCTTCCTTACCAGAGTCTCCAGAATTCAGATTCTAGCACATGATCCTTGCCGTTGGTACGTTTCGTAAAGGCCGGAGAAGCTCAGTGATACTGCCTTGTACAGGACCTTGCAGGCTCTTGAAGCAGTCATTTTTCTGCGCGCCTACTCTGATAGCTACAGAAGACATTAACGATACAGATCTGGTTAGAGAGGGTCGAAAAGCATTACAATCCCAATACAATCACCAAATTTTGGAGACGAATCATGTTTGCATAAAGTAGATGCCAAAAGCTTTGATCACGTGTGCTCGCGGATCCCTAAAACGCGCTAAATTATAGTCGCGCTAACAAAAAACCTCCCGTTCCTGCCTCCACGAGCTCCAATTCCCAACGACAAGTATCTCAACAGCACAGCTTCTACCTCTTCAATGATGATCACATTCTTATCATTCAACCTACCGCCCTCCAGACGACCCTCACCGTCAACCCCACCTGCAAACGCTTCACCTCCTTCCATCAACGCGCCACTCCCTCCAAAAAATCTCCACCTCCCAATCTCTCGCTCTTCGTCGAGCACAATACACAACACGCAGCGCACCTTCCCAACAGTTCCCCGAGACCCATCTTCCGCTCGCCGGAATGTCCACACGCCCCTCGAACGCACCTGCGCGCCTCCTTCCACCGCACCCAAATCCTCGAGCCTCACAGCACGGTCTCACATGAGCTTTTACCGCGTGTCGGATCGCACGGTTGCGCTGCCTTCTTCCTCTCTCCGGAGGGTGGGGAGGGTAAAGGGTAGTGCGGGGAGGATGGGTTTCGGAACTTAACCCTAAGTTTTCGTCGGTTGAGCAACACGCGTTGCAAGTTTCGCGAATATCAGCTGTCGGGCTCGTGATTAGCTCTTTGATGCTTCTTTGATGCTTTGCCTGAGGGTGGAGTGGACCGGGGCAGAGGAGAGTGAAAGCGGGCTTGGACGTCCAGAGCTCGTAAGGGCAGTGAAGGGGGGATACGGAGCGCCGTAATTGGGAAGATCTCTGGATGGGGACGCGCTTTTAGTATCTTCCGCTGGACATTATGCTCTGGTCATGGATGGGATGTTTTGTTGATGTGAGTATGGAGGAAGACGGGAAGGTAGTGGGTGGGACGTGTCGGGCATCACAAATTTGTGGTTGTCTTTGGGATCTTCGTCGTGGGTCTGAAAGAGTTTGAGCACGTCTTTACTACTACGGTGGTAATCGCCTTACACAAAGGTCGCATTTCACATGCATTTCGAGCCTCGGCTCACCCTACAGCAAAGGCTCACACGCCGGATGTGCACTCCTCCATATGTTCCCAAGGTCTCGACCTAGAACATGGATGGCTTGCGCAGCGAAGTCTACGCTCACACAAAGAAATGTCATGTGTCCTGTAGCCGCTCTCAGCGCTTCTGCCATCCCCGGTACCAGCGCTGCAGAGCTCATGGCACGACGTCACGCTCCCACAATTCCTCAGTCAGACGAAGACGTCCCGCACACATCCCCTACACCCCGCAAGGGAACCCACTCTCCACTCCCCTTCCTTCACCCCTCGCTCACAAGACCTACGCCACGGCACCAGCCACCGGCGCAGTCGCTGCTCCATAAGCAGCTTGTCGCGACCAGTCGCGTCAATCATCTCCCCTTACGATCTGCGTAGGGGTATCGATCGATGAGCGCCGACACCAAGTCGTCTGCACTACGTGTGGGCGCGAATACCTCCAATAGGAGATGGAAGCGGTTTTTGGAGATGTACTTTGTTCGCTTCATACAATGCCCCTCTGCTGTCATAAGCGGAGGCGGAAATCAAAGACTAGTCTCTGAGGGTACTGCAAACACACAATGAGAGATTTGGGGAGAGATGGGGGTGGATGTGACGGTGGTTGGCTGTGAGGTGGGAGTGGTGGGGTCGGTGAGGAGGTCGAGGGGTGGGATGACGGTTCCTTGTATGAGGTGTGTCATTTTGAGTCGTGGAAGTTGACCGCGCTAGAGAACAATTGGTGATGGGAGGCTTTCAGTCTAAGCCAACACCTTGCCCAGAACTCTTTCGCAGAAATCGTGGATGCTCAGCCTCTTATCTCCTTCTAGCAGATTCCAGAGTTTTTAGCAGTCACCACTCGCCCATCCCATCGAGTCACCTTCCAGACGCCACACCCACCACCGCTCAGACTCGGCATGGCGGCTCTCTGGAACCTGAAGCGTGTCTTCCTTTCTGCTTTCGCGGTCCGGCCTCGTTGAGCTCAGGGGATACACAGACGCCAGGACAGGACCTCTCTAGCGTGAGGATCAAAGCTTAGGCTTGTCTGTCCCTGGTCCGTTCTGCCCTTTGGCGACGCTTGGTCGGGTTCCTGGGCGGGGAGCGGGCGAGCGGATTGTTCTGGGAGTTTCAAAGTGTTCGGAGACGAGCGGCGGGTTGTCGGGCGCTCTGAAAGGGGGCAATGATGTTGGGTTTTGCGCGCTGGTGCTGGGAACGATGCTGGGTGGAGTTGGTGGTTTGGTCTTGAAGCGGTGGATGCGGGGGGCGGGAAGGGGGGAGGTGGGTGGTGGCGAAGGGGTCTTCGGGTGAGGGAAGTAGCGGTGGAGGGCCGAGGAGGCAGGAGGCTGCTGTCCTTTACTTTCGAGTGGGGATGGCGGCCTCTTTTCTTTTTATAAGTCCCCCTACTGCTTTTTGCGACTTTGGTAAAAGGACTGACTATGCTGCAGGATGGATCGAGTGTACATTAAGGTTCGAGATGCAAAGGCAAGGATCTGAGGATACAGCTAGGCTAGGTGGCACGATATTGACAGGTTGGATGGCGGACTATTCCCCGGGAGTCATCTACACTCACTCTTGATCTCACATAGAACGCTTCCCAAAAAAGTATAATTGCCCGAACGCTCAACAAGTGCCGGGTGGAAGACGGGGATGAGGTAACGGTTGCGCAAGCAAGGACGGAGCCAGAATGGACTTGGAAATTTCTATCGCTACTATAAGGTACCTACATTACACTGACGCGTCGAGAAAGTTGCCTTGCCCCGCCGAGACGGGAAACAAGCACCTGACGCGTTTCTCAATGGGCGAATCGGAAATCAAGCCTGAGTGCCGCAGATAAGCCTCAACCAATTATAACGAATAAGATTCGCAAGGGCACGTACCGTTTATTTCCCTTATCCGTCGTCGTTTCCAGGTACCGCTGCTTCTCGTGCGCCGACATCGCATCCCACTTTTGCCGGCGAGAGCTGTGATTTATATTTAGTCTACGACCTTCCTCGGCTACTCACAGAGAGTGGCTTTAGAGGTTGGGAGTGGGCGAGAGGGAAAAAGAGAGACATACCGGTTTTTAGCCACGTAAAATACCTTTGCGCCGATGAAAAGAGCCATGTTGTACACGCAGATGCCGATTAGGACTTTATTCCCCGTGCGGTAAAGCGGTTTGTCGTTGTTACGGTAGATCTGGATAAGACGGGAAACAGTCCATCAGCAAAATTACTACAGGAGAACCAAGCTGTCGGGCAATGAAAAGACTCGAATCGATGAGGCAAGTCTTACATTCGACCCGATCACGCTACTGGCCTGCACGCACATGTTGTACAGCGCCGACGCCACCGTCCTCGTCCGCACCGATCCCGCGTTCCGACTCGTGATGGCGACGATGATGGCGTGGACGTACGGGGCCCCGACCAGCAGGGTGCTCAGAGCCCACTTGACCCACGGCCCCGTGCCGTTGGAGATGGTCTCGAGCGCGACGAGGATGGGCAGCGCCCAGATCTGGCTGACGAGGCCGGTCAGGAGGCGCTGGTTCGTCTTCTCCGAGACCCAGGTCCAGAAGAGCAGCTGCGCGATGAAGAGCACGTAGGCGGGGATGGTGAGCAGGTTCGTCTGGAAGGTGCCGAAGCCGGCAGCCTTGAGCTGCAGCGTCAGGTACTGCGTCATGGGGTAATTGGGGATGAGCCAGGAGAGGCCGAGGAGGTAGACGGGCCACATGTCGTAGTCCGTCAGGCTGTACCAGAGCGCGCGCGGCGAGAGCGCCTGCCGATTGTGCATGTCGCCTTTGCTCGGGTCGTCGCGAATGATACGGTTCACCATGATGAGTTCCTCCCGCTCGTCGAACCAGCCGTCCTTGCCGCGGAACCAGCTCTTGGTCTGCGTCGGCGACGGGGGCAGGTAGACGAAGGAGGCGAATCCGATCAGGCCGGTGAGGAGGCCCTCGAGGGCGAAGAGCCAGCGCCAGCCCGCGATGCCGTTGTGCCCGCGCAGGTGGAGGATGCCGAAGGCGAGGAAGGCGGAGATGATGCTCGTGGTCTGGTAGGCGACCCAGAAGAAGCTGAGGCGGATGGGCAGTTCGAGGCTGGTGTAGAAGTAGCTGAGGTAGAGGATGTTGTCCGGGATGAAGCCGCCTTCCAGCATGCCCAGCAGCGCCCGGCAGGCGAAGAAGGATGAGCGTCCGCTGAGGAAGGCCTGCATGCTTGCGACGAGACTCCAGGAGACCATCTGGACGGGGATCCAGCGATCGGGCCCGAGCTTTTTCGAGATGAGCTGGGACGGCAGTTCGGCGCAGAGGAAGCAGATGTAGAAGATCGTCTGGCCCGTGTTGTAGTCGTCCGTGTTCATCTTGAGGTCGTTGAGCATGTTGTCGGATAGGGCTTGGGAGATGTTGCCCCTATCAAGTTGGAGACTGAAAAACATAAAACAAACCCAGGAACAGATACGGAGGTCGAGCTGCATCGGTTAGCGGAGGATGAATCTACGACTTATGGGGTTTTGAGGTGTGCTTCTACCTTGCGCACCAGCTTCCTCTCCTCTTGAGGCTCCCATTCGAACGTTGGGTCGTAGCGATGCTTCCCTTCGTAATTCTCGATGGGCGCATAGAATTGGTCATTGCCGAACGTTTCGAAAGTCGCGGTGTGCTTTGACGTGTCGATGCCATGGCCTGCCCTCGGAGCATGGTCGGTCGTCTCATGTCCCTTGAACGCATCTTTCTCCAGACTGCTGCTCGCAGAGGAGGCGGCACGCTTTCGGGACAAAAGAGGGCCAACGGCTATCTCCCCCGACGCCTTGATGTCCGCACTTGCTATACTCATTATGCGGAATGATGCGCAGAGGTACTGACTTGTGATGGAAGCAGCATAGGCCGTGTCGAGCCGTGGCTACATATATTATATGTAGCCATTGCCGCGTGTAAGGAAGTGGGTTATGCAAGACCCCCACCACCATGGAGAATGAGATGATGAAATGATGCGTTGCGATAGGAGGATTGCACAATACACGGTACATGCGGTATATTAAAATCTGCATGACGGAATTGCATGGTTGATGATTGGAGGGCGGAAGAAGCACGCCATTTTGACCCTCACCAGCACCTGCAGGAGAGATAAGATCGGCAGATCAGTCAAGCACCAACATCACCAACATTTACCAAATCCACCAATCTCACCGCGGCTGTCTTTTCCACATGGCATGTAAGCAATCTGGACATGCCGGCAAAGCACGCAAGTATTCGCAATAATCCTATCATCTATCTGATCCAATGACCCACTCATCCGGTACAATGTACACCTTCCTTATTAGGCATGTTTCCGACTTCATGTCCCCCCTCCAACCGATTCATAAGACCCTCCTTTCTCAACCACAATTTTACGTCTATCAAATACTGTAAGAGGCACAAAGCAACCATCACCAATTCCAAGACGAAAAAAGCAAGAGGAATCTTCGCCCAACTTTCACTATGGCTCCTGGACTCGTCGACCCACCCAAAACCGCACCGGCGCAGAACCCTACCAAAGGTTCTGTGGGACCAAAGGAAGCCTTCATTGGTGGACCACAAGTCTTCAACAAGATCGCAGAAGAGCAGGGGACTGAGAGACAACCTCCCGCGACCCATCCAAATTACTTGCCCGTATGGGACACGGATGCCAAGTATGTCATTGCTGGTCGTCAGCGGTGGTATTGGAATAATTCACTGACCTACTGTCATAGATATCCACCTCTCGAACCGTTCACGCATTATGAGCATGGCAAAGACGCAGATCCCAATTTTTCGGACCTTTTTCATGGAGCCACCTCAGTCACCGAACTGACACCATCCACTGGCTCCGAAGTCCGTGGGATCCAATTGAGCGCTCTGACCAAAGAAGGCAAAGACCAATTAGCCCTCTTCACTGCCAAGAGGAAGGTCGTCGGTAAATTTTTTCATTCACGGCAATACATCCTCAAATTCTGACGCCCTTCCCGTAGTTTTCCACGACCAAGACTTTGCCGACATTCCCATCCATGAAGCACTAGAATTCGGCTCCTACTTTGGGCGTTTGCACATTCACCCCACTAGTGGCGCCCCTAAGGGCTATCCAGAAGTCCATCTGGTCCATCGTGGTGCGGACGACAACACGGCAATGGCGCTGCTCAAAAGCAGGACGAATACCGTCACCTGGCACTCTGACGTAACGTATGAGAACCAGCCACCCGGCACGTCTTTCCTCTATGTTCTCGATACACCTACGGCAGGCGGAGACACTTTGTTCGCGAATCAGGTTGAAGCGTACAACCGTCTGAGTCCAGAGTTCCAGAGAAGATTGCACGGGCTATCGGCATTACATTCTGGTATACTTACGGCAGGAGCCCACTAGGTTGCGAGTGGAGAGCTGACGCTTCCACTCTAGGACACGAGCAAGCTCAGAACAGCAAGAGCCGAGGGGGTGTTGTGCGGAGGGAGCCGGTGACCTCGATACATCCATTGATTCGGACACACCCCGTTAGCTCTTCGTCTTCAAAGTTCCTCTGTTTGCATATTGACTCTGCTGATAGGCTACTGGCGAGAAAGCAATTTACGTGAACCCGCAATGTGAGTGATGAGCCTGCCCTTTTCTCTGGTAAGCCGACACCAATGTAATAGTCACCCGCCACATCATCGGATACAAGCAGGAAGAGAGCGATTTCTTTTTGAAGTTCCTATACGACCATATCGCCCTGGGCCAGGACTTCCAGGTTCGAGTTAAATGGGCACCGAAAACTGTAGTTGTCTGGGATGTAAGCATTTCGCCTTGTCGGTCGTTGCAGACGCTCGCTGATGTAGTGGGTTACAGAACCGCGTTACGGCTCACTCCGCGACGCTCGATTGGTCGAACGGTCAGCGGCGTCATCTGGCGAGAATTACTCCACAGGCGGAACGTCCGACGGAGACTCCATTCGACGCTCCTCAGGAACATGGGAGTGAGTCGACAGACAATCACGTCAACGGAAAGAGTGTAGTGGCAATCCAGGGCTGATAGATGATGGCTATTATGGTAGCAAGCCGCTCCGAGTCAAGTACAGACACCTGGCATAAAATGACGTTAGTGCTAACAGCATCATGGTCTTCTCTACTCTCCCCAATGATCAAGCGCTTATTTTCGATCCAATCGCTCAGTTTCTCGCTTTTGGTCGAGCCATTGTCGCTGCCGCTCCTGGTCACACTCAAGATTGTATTCAGCAAACCACGTATTTCCACCAGACGCCAGGAAGCGTGAGTTCTTTAAAGTCATTACTATGCCAGTAGCCTTGCATTGAATGTAGCCCGCCGTGGCTGTAACGGTTGGAAGTACAAAGATAAGTGAGCGTTAGTGATATCATGCTTCGGAATGTACGTTTACAAGACGTCGGGATCCAAGATACAGTACCGGGCTCTTGAAATCGATGTTCGAAAGTTCGAAAAGGGCCATATGACACAAGAAGATCGATTCAAGAGTGCCAATGTGCCTCGTGAGGAAAGCCACGAGCTCATCTTCCTCCAAGACCATGTTCCTCAGGCCGAGATAGCGGAGATCTCGCTAGATCAGAGATCCAAACACCTTAGCAAGCTCCGGGTGTCAACCACATCGAACCTAACGTATCAATGCTTTAGGCCCTTGGCGACATTGAGCACTCGAGCAAAGTTGCCACTGTCCCAACCCTTGGTCCAATCCCATTGAGGATCACCACGGTGCGGTGAGGGGTCGAAGCTGCTCCAACTTCAACATTGACGCTGCTTGTGTGAGTACTTGTAAGCCACGATACCAAATTCTGGAGTGCTACCAATCAGCGACCCCAGTGGCGTCTAGACTAGCATAATGGGGCCATATCTGTGGATAAATCTGCACTGACTACCGACCTTGAACTTTTCCCGAGTGAATGCTATGGGAGTTGCCGTCAAGATCGCAGATTGTAGCGAGTTCTCGGCGGTCATACTACCAGTAGCTAGAACCTATCCATCGACGGTCAGAGTCGCCGAATCCCCTCACACTTGGCATGCGTTGGAGAGCACGTAGGAGGCGTAGGAGATCCGCAGGTTGGTACTCGTCAAAGGTATTGATAGCTAGACAATCTTGTATTTGGTAGCTTTCTTTCGCGACTTTCATGAGAGATCCTTCATCGGAGGAGGGTCATCTGATGACCGCATAGGTGCTCTCCTTTATGGGCTTGGAGCTCAATCTGTTCGTTAAACCTCGCTTTGTACTGGGAAATGCATATCGTATCGCGTTGTCGGGCCAGATGATCCTGGACTTCTCCAGGAATTTTCGTATCCATTCACTTCATTCTTGGAAGCTTTATGTAGTTCTCCGTCGTACATAGTGCCATCGTAGTATCCCCGAGACATACTTGCTGAAGACCAGATGTAGCAAAATGTCTGTCAGTTTTTTCTGGTTCTCAGAAGTCGGCATAACCGCTGCAACAAGAACGGACATGCTGCCTCACTGAAAATGTCTCAGGCTGGGAGCATGCTCCTAATATCGTCCTTTCCAAGCCATTGACAAAGTAAGCCCCATACTTCCAGGGAAAGAATGATTGGATTACATCGCATTGTAACCGAAGTACATATCAGGAGCTCAACCCCATTCTAAAGCAAGGGCCAGGCAGGCTTTCCCAGAGTCAGAAGCATCATTTTGTACAAGTATGTTGACTCACGAGCGATCTGTTAAAGAGCGTTGAAAAGGTGTAAGAAGCGCTCCATATTTGCTTCCCGCTTTTGCTAAGACGTGAGGTTTCTGTTGACTGCCACTGTTTTGACACGGTAACCTGTGAGCTGGACTACTATATGATGTTAACTCGAAACACTAAAGGTTCCACAGAGAGCGAAGTTCAGCAGAATCTCAGTATCTGGAACATTAAATATAGTGGAATGTGAGCTGTAGGGCTGAAGGTCAGAGTGCTTGCATTAGCGTCAAAATCTTACGCGATACCGTCACGACAGCAACAGGCAAGCGCCCCGTTGCCTATTAAAAGGCACAGTGAACCTCTGACTCTTTTGACTCACCTAGAACGTTGACCATGGCTCCTCATGCACATCATATGGTGACTTCCAAGACATGAATATGAGCCCTCAATACAGACGGCAAATGCAGAGCTCATTCCTTGTCGCCTCCAGTGCCTGTCTGATCCACCTCTTGACACCGCTATGGTTCAAACCTTCATAAAACGACCAATTTCACCAGTATTGTACGAACCCTTATATGTTCCACCCGAAGAGATGCTATGCCCAGGATCAGATGATGAAGCAACACCAGAGGAGCTTAAGCAGAAGTATTTGCGAGCTAAGACCCTGGGCCAGCAATACATGAGCGGGATACCACTATTCATTCAGAGTGCGGGATTAAGAGGGCGTCTCGATCGGGGATGGGTCAATCCCTGGGCCAGTAAAAAAAGAAAATACGGGCTCGATGATATCAGGCGCTTCCCTAGGACAGCAAAGGAGGCCTTCACCGGGCATTCACATGTGGAGGTAGCCCCAATCACTGCAAAAAGAATCTCTTTCGCGGTCTCTGGCTACGGGTCTCTTGACTACGGCTCAGATAGTGCATCATCATTCGTTACAGAGGCATCTCGGCAAGAGGGGCCTACGGCAAAGCGGAGACGGCATGTAGAGCCCGACAAATTGCACGGCTATCATAGAAGTCAGAGAACAAATGGCATGGGGGTCGCTGCACCCGATACGAGTCGGCACCACTGGCTCAAGACAGACAAGCCATATCCGCAAGCACCCTCAAGGGTGGACACACGGTCTTCAACGCCCACTCCAGCTGCAAAACCACGGAGCAAGTCGCATGTGACGACTTCTCCGCACTCCGAGTATCTAGATAGAGCTATGACTCTACCTCCTGGTCCCGAAACCCAAAAGCGCCTTTTAAGAAGCAAGGAACACGCGCTTAACACTGGGAATACAAGCAAGAAGACAACGTCAGCGCCGAGCGAGAAAGTCCACGTGGGAAACGTTGGGCTCGCCACGACCGATTCACGTCCTTGCGCAATAGAGCCAGCTAATGATAAACCCTCCAATGTCCGAGAAAGAAGCCTCTCCAAAACGGATAGCATCACTAGACGAGGCTACGATGAGGTCAAGCGACTCTCTCAACAAGCTGCTAGACAGGCAGAAGTAGAAGACGGACAGCTTCAAGCAAGGAGACTGTCTCAAGAAGCAGCGGCACAAGCTCTCGAGAGCAAACAGAGAAAGAGCCTTAGTCGATTGACACCATATGTGTCAGAAGCTGTTCTAGGAAATGATGCCGCTAGCAGTGCAGCTCTCAGGGCTGCGAAGGCGCCAAAGCCGAAGCCTTCGCCACACGCACTGCCACCGTCGCCCGATTTCCAATACCATTATACAAGAAAGGGAACGTCAACATCTACATCACCCCAAAGAGCTCCTTTCGTCGATGCGCCTGAGCAGCCTCAAGCAAGACCTAGATCGAATTCGTCCTCCTCATCGGGAAGTAGCGCCTTCGCTGAAGCACTTGAGGCCGCTCAAGAAAAAGCCGCTTCTAAATCCTTTGCATCCTCCAAATCGTCCACTCCCGCCATTGACGACCCATATGCCAAAACCGCAAAGAAGATTAGACGCGCACCGAGAAGACTCACATTCACTCCCTCCGGTGGGGCTAAGATTGCTCCAGCACGGACGTCTACGAGGCCGAACTCAAGCTCGTCTGCAATCGAACCTGGAAAGATTGAGATGAAGTATCCAAATAAGCCTTCGTCGGATGAGCTCCCTTCCCTCCTCAGAACGTCAACCAAGTCATCAGCTCGGTCTCTCACTAATGGCAACCCGTCACGAAATTCGGTAATCCTTCCAGAAGCTCAGACAGATCCAATCGCACATCCTCCTTTAGCACAAGCGCCCTCAGGGCCCTCTACAAACCTCTTAGAGACCGACAAGTTTTCACCGAAAGTCCCAAGCAATGACGAAGACGATTCGTATCTTGACTTGTCTACGCAAGCTGCAGGATTGAAGGCTCAGCGTTCGTTTCAGGCCGATATGGTCTCAGCGCTTACGTCTCCCAGCCCCAAGAAAGAGGGGCAAAATTCCATGGCTTTCACATCCAAGAAGACAGAATTCACGCCAATGGCTTATGGCAATCCCGCTACCGAAGCTGCTAATGCTCAGCTTATTAAAACTTCCGACAGCGACGACGAAGAGCCAATGAGTACCCAAGCGATGGTTGACGCCATGTCACCTTTCGTGATTACCACTGTCAAGAAACGTCCTCCAATTATCCAAAACCGTACCAGCATCCTTCCTTCTCCCACAAAGAAGAGCAAGACGAGATCCCCTCCCCAAGTACCAATCCTCTCCCCCGAATCTCCAACCACTGCCGCATTCCGCTCCCACTCCCCCGGCATGTCTACATCACCGTCCCCGACGCCCTCGCCATCCCCTGAGAAGTCCCCCCCGCCCATCCCTCTCTCCCACCCCACCACCAACTCCAAGCCTCATTCGTCAGCTCTGACCTCGTTCTCCATCCTGCCAAACGGCACATTGACGGAGACAAGCATATACCAGCACGACGGCCAGCAGCAGCAAGAAGACATCCCGGACTACGACATCAGTCTTCCGCTCGACCCTTTTGGTTTCGACGACGACGCTGGCGGGGACGGACAGAGGCAGGCGAGTTCCTGGGATCTGAGCGTGGCGATTGAGGAGGCGGGAAGCTTTTTGGGGGACTGGGATGTGGAAGCTGAGGCGAGGAAGGAGGGCAGTTCGAGGAGGAAGCTGAAGATGGGGTCTGAAAGTAAGAGTATCTTGAAGGGGAGCGGTTGATATTGGGAGCTGTGATCACATATGTTGGACTTGTAGTGGTGCATAAAAAGTCTTCAGCTACGAATGCTTGCGACTATTGTTGGAAGGAGTTGTAAGATATGGGGTTTTTTCTTCCCATGTCATATAGCGAGCGAGCGAGCGAACGCAGTGTTTAGATACCCTAGCTTGCAAGATGAACAAAGTATGCTCCACCAAACACTTGCACCGTTCAATCAATGACCAAGCGCCGTCCATGATCCACTGACGATCCGAGAAATGATACTCAAATTGTCGCCGCTATGCCCGCTTTAAAATGCAAATCCCGTCATCATGGAACCCCAATGCCCAAATCCCCGCAACAACCCCAAACGCAAACGCTTTTCAAACGGCAATATCCCTCGCCCGCCACCTCCTCCACGCCCACGCCCACAGCCCCACAGCCACCCAACTCGCCACGGCCATGGCCCAAAACGTAGCCCGGTAGCACCCGGCCCCGTAGCACATCTGCTCCTCCTCCTCCCGCTGCCCCTCCAGGATCCGCAACGATGATGACGACCGCCCCACGCCGGCCTGGTACACGCCCGAGTACACCGCGCCCCAGATGGCGGCTCCCGCCGCGGGCACGACGGCCACGACGCCCCAGTTGGTGCCGAAGTTCTGCACGCCCCAGACGACGGAGACGATGATCGGGGTGAGGGAGAAGATGGCGCCGTAGCCGAGGCCGACGAAGGCGGAGACGAGGGGGAAGAGGGACGGGCGCGACTGGACGGCTGTGCTGGCGAGGAGGGCTTGGCCGAGGGAGAAGACGAGAGTGCTGGTGAGGAGGAAGGACATCCGGGAGACGGTGAAGGGTTTTCTCTTGTTGGTCGCTGCTTGGTTGTCGGAGTGGGTGGTGGTGGTGGTGGTGGGGGCGAGGAGGTCGCTTAGTGTGCCTGTTAGCAGCCTCGCGAGCGTGGAGGTGAGGGCGACGATGGATACGTGCGTTGCGGGCGAGTTTGACGAGGGTATGGAGGCGGAAGGCGGGTAGAGAGTGTGGATTATCGTGCCGAGGTTGTTGATGAAGGCTTCGCCTGGGCCCGTGGTCAGGAAGAAGCCGGCGGTGAGCAGCCACATTGAGGGGTCGGTGAGGAAGATGCGGGTCTCGGTATTCAGGAGCATGGTCTTCTTGAAGGCGGTATCGGATTCGTGAGGTTTTGAGGCCAGAGAGGAGGCCTCTTCGTCGCGGTGGTTGGGTGAAAGCGTGCCGTAGCCATTGCCGTTCAGATTGTCGCCATCGTGTAGCAGCGAGCGCTGAAGGAACGGGCTGTCTTCCAACAATCCGCTTCTCTCCAGCTCCTCCACCGCAGTGTCAATCATCTCTTCCTCCCCCACAACCCTCAATCCGACCGCCCCAACCAGGCCCACGGCGAACAGTAGCCCTGCCAGGAACAGGAAGTATCGGAACACGTCCACATCCCCATTGCTCTCATCCTCTTTCTGGGCGAAGAAGTGACTCCCAACCTGGCTCTGCCACATTCCACTCAGCCCAAACGCCGCAATCGGCATCGCCAGCGCCAGCCCCTTGTGTTTTCCCCTGCCGAAGTTCTTCGCGCAAGTCGTCACGGCGCTCAGATACATGCAGCTCGTACCCATTCCCACGCCCACAAAGGCAATGAGCATGATCGCAAACGGCCATCCTCCCTCACTCCTCGGCGGCCCGGCACGGTAGGTCAACGCAGCGAGCAGATATCCCACCCCAAAGAACACGCCCGCTCCAAGGGACAGCGGCCTCGGGTTGTACCGGTCGCACAGGTAACCAAAGAGCGGCACGGGGAGATACATCGCCAGCTCCGCCGTCGTGCTCACGGCATTCACCTGGAATTGGCTGTATTTTAGATGCTTGAGGAACAATGGTCCATACAGGGAATACGCTGTGATGCTCCCCGCGCACAAACAGCTGAGTATCGCGCTCGCAAAGCTTGCGTATTTGAGGACATGACGTCTCATCTTTCGGCGGTCACGCTCTATGATGCCGTCGACTATGTTGCTGAAGAAGGATTCGTCGTCGCGGAGAAGGTGACCGGAGGGGCGGGAGGAATGGAGTGAGTCACGGGATGTTGGGGTCCGTCGGTTGGAATCGAAGTCGAGCTTGTCGATGTGCGGAGTGGAAGGGCGACTGGGGCTGCGGGAGGGCATGGTTGGTGTTGCTCATTGTCACTGTGAGAGAGAAGAAAAAAGGGGGAGTAGAGGTTATATGAGGGGGATATTTTCCTTTTTCCTATCCCAGTCTCTCTCTCCGACGCATCACCGCCTGATCGCCTCACTTGTCGTGATCATCTTTGCAGGGCTGATACACGCTAGTATTAGTACTGTATTTTTCCGCCAATACAAATTCAGTCATATTACATTAAGTATGTAAGGGGCTCTTACTTTGGTCAATCGGTTAATCATAATGGTAAAGCTAAGTACAGTGATGCCGGAAGGAATAGTGGCTGTAGCAATGCAACAAGGGTATAGTCTGCCGTTCACAAAACTCGCTCCGGGCAAAAGCACCTAACGTGATACTCAGATGCTCACGTAACCCTGATCCTCCGAAAGGTCATCAACCTTCCAGCCTGATGGCACGGTAACCAGGCTCTCTGGTCTGCCCATTTCCGCGTCCTCTTGACGCCTGGTATCTTCCCAAATACGCTGCAAGTACATCCTCAGCGAACGCAACCCTCGCAAGTAGCCCTTGTCAATTCCGTCAGGATCATGAGGTGGGCATGGCACACTCTCGGGCAGCTCATCTTCTGCAGTTACGCAGTTGGCGAAATCGACAATCTTGATGTTGATGCTCGATTTTACCTTTTTGAGAGTGCTCTCTGAAGCAGTTCGTCCTGTCTTCACCGATTCGGGGCTGCCTTTGGCCCCACCATCGTAGAGCATGAGCAGACTGCTGGAATAGAAGCGATAGCCTGGAAGGTCCCGGATGATATTCTCAAGCTTAGAGATCTTCTCCAGTAAAACTGCAACATGTGTGGAGACGCTTGTATAGGACAGCCCGTCGTACAAGAAGCGAGTAAGAGCGGCCTGAAATTCATGACCTGCTTTCAGGTCTCGTCCGAAGTATTTGTCTTCGAAAAGATAGGACTGCTCCTTTGCATTCCATACCTGCATACCACATAGCCGGACGCCGAGCTGCTGTGAAGTAGTCGCTTTACACTTGCGCCGTTGGGACTTTTTCTTCTTGTCGTCGGCATCGATCCCATATTGGCGGGTACCCATCTTCAAGTCCAGTACACAAGGTTTATCCATACCAGCTGTTAGGTCTTCGAGCAAAAGAAAGTGCTGGACTCTCTCGTCTGGCTGAAGCTGAGCTTGCTTGGGGTTAGACGGCGTCGAAGAAAGCCTCTCCGTCGGGACAGGGCTGCTAGGGGCGAGGGAAGATCTTTTTGCAGCATTCAATGTGTTCTGACCTTGACTATGACTGGTGTTGGCCGGCGTTTGAGTGCCAGTAGGAATCAGACGCTCTCTTTGTGCTAGAACTCCAGCCGCGGATGGAACATCCATATCCATAGCAAAAATCGCATCCTCCTGGTCACCACCATACCCATCGTCTTCGTAGTACTCTAACTCACTCCGCTCATTGCTGTCCATGTTGCCCGTGTCGCGTAAATTGACACCTGAACGCCGTCGTTTGATGAATTGAGATTTGAATATTGGCATGCTACTTGATCCCCCTTTGGCTGCTGAGCCTGTCTGAGAAGGTTCCGTTTTCGTTTCTGCTGGCTGACTTTGACGGACTGAGTCGTCATGACATTGCTGAGGCAGAGACTGGTTCTCGGCGCCTACTTCTGGGGTCGCCTCGTACTTCGATTTTGAACCTGTATTAGAGTCTTTAGTGTTTAGTTCATCCTGAGTCTCGTTATGTGTTGGCTCAGGGCCCGAAGTTTTCTTGGTAGCGAGCCGGCTGTCGCCGCTCTCTTCGCTCACTCTCTGCAACTTTCGATGTCCGCTTCGAGGGCGGCGCGGCGGCATAAAGACTTCGCGGAGGATCTGCTCCTGCAACCTGGTGTTCACTGTAGTAGCGCCCCAACTAGTATTGTGCTTGTGGAGCGATGGTCCGCTCTCTTCTCCATCGACTTGGTCTCCTAAACCAAAACCGTCGCCCTGTCCACTTGGAGTATTCTGGTGGACGTATGGATCGTGAACGCCCGCAGATGCTCCAGTATTAAAGCCACTACTACGAGACGAGGATGGATACAAATTTTCGGGAATTATGTGTCGATTGTTCGCAAAAATAACCTGAGGGACGGGTCCAGCCTGCTGTGAGCGACTTACGGTTCGTGGTGACTCCTCAGAATTTTCAAGCTTGGGTTGCGGATGAAGCTGGTCGTAGGTTCCGCTCGAAGAAGCTAGGCCAATCTCAGGCTCATCACGCTCAAGACCCTCTGATGATGTAGCAGCACTCTCTGCTGGACCCACTTCGCCTTCCGTATGGGCTTTCTTGGTCTTGAGCGCTTTGCGGTAAGTTACATTAAGAACTCCGATATACCTAGCCATTCCCGTGAGCCAGTGACATGGAAAAGGGTATCTGAAGAAGAGGTCCCGCATGCCATTTGGACAATGGGTGGAAATTATTGAGGGACGTACCTTGGCAGAAATGTCAACATATCCGGGTGCAGACGTTCAATGACTTCGTAGAATTCGTTTTCTCTATTAGTGAGCTGTTTGCAGACTGCACGTTTCGAAAAGCGAAAGACTGTTGTATGCCCGCCTACTTGGTGATTGTAGGGCTTCAATTCGACCGCGCCTAGAGGAGCTTTGGGGCCGCGATGGCCCTTTCGTGACCGGGACGACAAATAAGATTGCCTGGTTTTCGGCGACGCTCTTGGTGTAGCCTCGGCATCATCTGCGGGACTGGAATCTTCGTGCAGAACTGGACCTTTGGTCTCGTCTAGAGACTCATACTCCGAATCTGAAGCTGATGAAAACCCCGTTTCTGAATATCTATCGGCATCCGGCTCTGCGGAGGTCGGGCGAGCTTTCTGTAAATCTCCATGCAAGTAGCGGTTCTTATTGTGGACTTGTAGTGCTATGTCAACATCTTCAGCTTTTTCATCCTCACCCATGATAGGCAATGCGGGATCTGGCAGATCCGGCTGTGGTTCAAATTGAGAATCTTTGCGTTTCCTCGCATCATCAATACTAATATCTTCCAAGGCATCTGGAGAAGGTGCCTGGTGAGGATAGTAAAGAGCTGATGAGATGTGCTCTGACTCCTCTTCCTCGTTTTCTGGCTCTCCCGTCAGCTTCGGTAGATCTGCCTTATCACATTCCTCTTTTCTGAGCGTTTGAGCCTCCTGTTGCCCACTAGCGGTCCGTTTGTCTTTCGACGCGAGGTTAATGCGTGTGGATCTGGATTGGGTGGACTTAAACTTGTCATGGAACGGCGTAGTAAGATTGTGATAATTCCTTATTTCTTCGAGGAGCCGCGGAGGAATCTTAGGTTCAGGTACAGCCTCAACATCTTCTCGTTCTTTACCAAATGCAGATCTCAGACCGTCTTCTGTGAGATCCGTGTCACTCCGCGACTTTTTCAAGCCGGCGGCACTGGCTTCTGCGGACGAAGACGTTGTTGGCAACTGCTGATCTAACTGGGACTGTTTCTTGGGCTGATTTTGTCTCTGATCCTGCAGAAAGCGCATAGGAATAGGCTCTCCAACAGTCTCCGACGCTTCATCTCCATGATCATAGGTCTTGCTGACAACCGGTCGAGCTTCGTGTCCAGATCGGACGACTTCACCTGCTCGGATGTCGGTCGCACTCGGGACGACATCGATCGAGCTATCCGAGGTTGTTCTCTGTCTCTCCTGGCCCATTTTGATGTCATGAGAAGATTTGTTCTCTTTGAAAAGACCAAACATGTGGCTCGCTTTCCTGCTTCTGGCGTGCGAGGACGGCTCAGCATCTGCCATGGTTGCCTCGATCCTCTTCTCAACGCGGCTTTGACTGCTACGGCTTGAACTGCGATTCCTTTTCTCCTCAGAAAATGCTTCCTCTCTTGCGCCCATGGCCGGTGGACGCTCGCGGTGTGGCCCAACCGACATTTGTGCCTCCTCTTGAATCCATGGCCCCGACATCCGTGTGTTGCTTGCAATCCTGTGGGACTTGGTGCGAGGTATGTGTGGTAGTGGGGTGCTCTCGTTCGTGGGAGAAAGGGCGTAAGCTTGCTGAGACCTCTCCAGCCAAGCTTTGATGTGCGACGTATCTTGACTGTATGAGGATGCCGGCTTTTCTTGATCACTTGCTGACCGCTTGTCGAGGTTCTGCGCGCCGGGTTCTGAAAGGGAGCTTGAAAAGGTGCTGGCTGCTGCTACGGAAGAAGGATGTGGATATCTTTTGAACTCTAGTTGAGATGAGACGAAACTCTTAGACGGTTGATCTGGGAGATCTAATGATACCGCGGCTTCCTGTGGAATGTCCTCAAAGTCCGTATTGCCTGGCTTGGTCGGAGGAAGGCGCGGGGTGTTTGGGTCGCTTCCCTCATAATCATCGAGCACGCCATTGCTGCCCAGAAAAGAGGGATGCCCATTCTGATGTTCAAAACTATCTGCTATTGGCTTTGAATTTGCGTCCGCCGCAACAAGCTGAGGGAGCGCGGGGCCCGTTATCGCCTTTGGCTCCGCCTTGGATGTTGTGCTCGGAACATGATTGCTGTAAGAGAATGCCCCAGAAGACCTCACCGAATTAGGAGGTGAGGATTTTGCTGCAGCAAAAAAGGAGTTTGACATGAGTTGAGCATCGGTAGACGGATTGCGAAGCCTTCATCAGTAGAGAGGGAAGGAATGAAAGATTGGGTATGGCAAAGATATGATGCCGTAGGGCTCGGCGGACCAGGCGGGCGGGGAAGTTCCGCAGTTCCGCAGGGATCTTTGCTTCCCACGCTTCCACCGGTTCACTTTATTATTGTTGACCGCTTTTTCTTGCGACCTGTTCCTGGATTTTCTTCAAACGCTCTAATCTACATCTTCCTGATGTCCACGTTTCTCCCAATGCTGTTCTACAGGTTGCACTAATTGGAGGGCATTAACAATCTATTCGTTGAGGAAGTTTCAAGGACCAGGTAGAGGATGCGGCAGCCCGAAAGGAACAACGAGTGTGTGGCATCCGGAGGGTACATGTCGAAACCTGCTGTAAAGCCCGGAATTGTCTCCCAAGTTAAAAAAGCTCAGACTATCTGGATCGCATGTCGTTTTATCGCTCATGCAGAAAGGCTACAATGTGCTTCGAAGCCCCTGTCCTCAATAGTGCCTCGCTGCCAATCGTTCCCCAACGTGCCTCGTGCTTTGTTCGCCCTTGCAGTATGAACGTGCGCCTTGCTTTTTTTTCTTTGCCGGAAGCAGAGAACTTGGACGTGTCAAATATTTAATCTTGGGCTGAGATTTTCCCAGATCCTGTTTCAATATTTGGCGCTTCGATGATCTCCTGTATGTCTATTCGTCACTGGGTTCGAAACGCCTCAGAGTACCTAGGTAGGTTTCCGAATAAAGTGACCAAATGGAGAGGGCGAGCGTTTGAAAGTAGTCTCAACTCTAGTCGTCAAATGATGCTAAGAGCCTAAGAGCTCAATGCCGGATTTTCTGGTCATTCTATCTGTCAAATCTCGGACGTACGTCGCAGTCAAATCATTCTTTTCCCCTATCGAGCGATCCAACGTACAACCAGGGATCTGCTCGGGTACATCAAACCCCAAAGGAGCTGACTGTCGGGGTCGGAGCGTCCCGCGTAATCTTTAGAATGGTACTGATTTCTCGAGTTGTATCAGTGCTGACAACGATATCTAGAATTCAGACCAAATACGAGCTGGTAGTCATTGACATCGACCTTTTTGTCATCGTAGAAAGCAAAATCCAGGTAGGCAAAATTTGCAGCCGTGAGCAGTGTCTGTGGGACATGGTCAGCTGTGGCAACGATACCATACGCTAAGACTCTGACATACGGAAGCCGTCGACCGGTTTTACAGATGTGCAATCAAAAAAAAGGTGGGAAGCGTTAAATGGTTCAAATTTGCGGAAAACTATTACTGGAAAAGCAGAGAGGGAAGAGTACGAGCACAACGTTTGGTTCGCAGCTGTTAAATTTGGGTATCATTGGCAAAGCGCACAGAGCCAGTATCCTATGTGACCATGACCCTCGAACTTTTGTAACTCGGATCCTCGCTCGACCTTTGGACATGTATCAATCGCTGTCCATCCTCCATAACAATAGAGCCTTTTCTGCCGCTGATCTTTCTCAACCATCAGACCAATCATGACTCTCTATCCGTCCATCGACACATCCTCCTGCTTTGCACCCTTTCCGCTTGATATCCAAAGAACGTTATTGCAACTAGATACCCAACCAGTCAGTACTTGTAATGTATATCCCCAACGCGCTTTGGCCCCCATCAAGCTTCCTAGCTTACCGTATCAAGACCTGCCCCAGAGTACCCGTGCTCTTGCCATCAATGAATTCCTCTGTATTCGAAACCTGAATGTTCATGTACGAGTCGACGCTTATCAGGCGACCGTGGTATTCGGTCTGGCCCCATTTGAGACGGATTATGACTGGCTCGTTGACACTGTAAGAGCACAAATTTATTAGCCGTTGGTATCGGCGTGCGCGTGCAAGGACGCCATTGACGAGGCATAGACTGGGACCACAACGAAAGGCTGCATCGAAGCCACAAGGATGCTGTGGGAGGTCAGAGCGGAGTAGACCTACAGTGACTGCAGCATGGGCCGCGGGTTTACTGGTACTGACTTTGTCAGGTCAGCATCTGGACTACAAGCACATCCTCCATAAAGAAGCTGACCAAGCAAAGAAGAATGTTGGAATACTTACAGCCATTCCGTAAAGACAGACAATTGTTTGACCGGACTTGCTGCAAGGCAGTAAATTTGGTGTTGGCATTTGCAAAGGACCGCGGAACATTGATTCACCGATGCCGATTTGACGCGCGGTTCTATCAGTCGGCACAGGCTCCAGAGTTCTCTATGTTTGCGAACTATTGCCTGGAGCAAACAGCGATGGACAAGAGATAACATGGTGTTGAGCTGTGTTTAGACCATTGAGGTGAGAAGTCTGGTTTTGGCAAGCTTCGGGCAAAGATCTGTTGGTCATGGCCTCGCAAACCCCAGCCGTTGTCATTGACAAGTAAGTATTGAACTTGTCGGAAAATGTGCAGAGACCATGGACTGAGACTAGAGTAGTGGTACGGGCTTTTCAAAGCTTGGTATGTTTGCTCAGCTACGATAGTAGCGCAATCTGGGCTCGGTTCTGATGTCTCCAAGGTTTCGCGGGCAATGATTCTCCTTCCTTCGTTTTCCCAACGGCAATAGCAACAAAAGGCGGTCCTGGAGGATCTGGTGGGTCTGGGTCCGGGAGACCAGCCGTTGCAAACAAACCTTCCTTCCTCACTGGGGGCACAGGTTCCGGTGGCGCCTTGTCTGCGAAGAGAGGGACTGAGGATCTGGATTTCTTTATTGGAGACGAGGCACTAGCTGCAGCGAGTGGGCCCGGTATGGAGCAAACATTGGATGCCGTTTGGTTCTCGACTGACTACGGTAGGCTACGGCATACATTACCCTGTACGACATGGGCAAGTTGAAAACTGGGTATGCTTAACGAACTATTGCCCCGAAAATGCTCGGGCTGACCTATTTAGGATTACATGGAGCGCTTCTGGTCCAATTCAATCTTCAAATACCTTCGCGTGGAACCGGAAGACCACTACTTCCTACTCACAGAACCTGTACGTTCATTCTACCGGTAGTCGCATGCCATCACTAACGATGTGAAGCCACTCAACCCACCCGAAAATCGAGAGAATACTGCCGAGATTATGTTTGAATCCTTCAACTGCGCCGGTCTCTACATTGCCGTACAAGCTGTCCTTGCACTGGCAGCCTCGTGGACATCCTCAAAGGTCTCAGATCGTTCTTTGACCGGCACAGTCATCGACTCAGGAGACGGAGTAACGCACGTCATACCGGTGGCAGAGGGGTATGTTATCGGCAGCTCTATCAAAAGCATACCTATCGCAGGCCGAGACATCACATACTTTGTACAATCCCTGCTCCGAGACCGTGGAGAGCCAGACAGCAGCTTGAAGACGGCGGAGAGGGTCAAGGAGGAATATTGTTACGTATGTCCCGACATAGTCAAGGAGTTCTCCAGATTCGACCGGGAGCCAGATCGATTCCTCAAGCACACGGTCACTTCGCCCAATGGACGGAGCGTTACCGTGGACGTTGGGTATGAGCGTTTCCTGGCCCCTGAGATCTTCTTCAACCCTGAAATTTACTCGTCTGATTTTCTCACTCCCTTACCTACTGTTGTCGATGGTGTTATTCAGTCTTCGCCAATCGATGTCAGAAGAGGGCTGTACAAGAACATTGTGCTTTCAGGTGGCTCCACACTATACAAAGATTTCGGCAGACGATTACAGCGGGATATCAAGCACATGGTGGACGCAAGAATCCGAGCATCCGAGGTACGAAGTGGTGGAAAGAAGAGTGGTGGTCTGGAAGTGCAGGTCGTGACGCATAAGAGGCAACGGCATGGCCCATGGTTTGGAGGAAGCTTGCTGGGACAGACGCCTGAGTTCAGGAGTTATTGTCATACCAAAGCAGAGTATGATGAGATTGGGCCGAGCATCGTGAGAAGGTTTAACCTGATAGGAGGGCCGGGCAGTACGTGATGTAGGTGATGTAGGTAGTACTAGTGGGATACCTATGCTTAAGCTAGCTTGTATACTCTATCATGAGCCAAAGGAAAAAATGCCTATTACTTTACTTTATCAACAAGTGTACCCACCAAGTGAACTTAAGGGTTTCATTCTCGATAGTGTTTGCGCCCTCATTCGATGTTCATTGTTAGCCGTAGCGCCGCAGCTTGGCCATGCAGCTTATATTCCCGTAGCCCGCAGACTTTCATTGTCCGGCGGAGAGAACCTCTAAGGTACCCCGCAACTCCCATTTGGGCGCGTACTATATATCTAGATGTCCAGCTCTGGAAAGATGTAAAAACAAGTGATAATTGGGAAGACTGACTGACTCTGGATGTTAAGACCATATAAATAGGCATGATCCTATATGATAATAGTATCTACCACTTTAAGCCAAGTCAAGATTGCTTTGGATTGAATGGTGTTAGAGGAAACCGCATCGAGATCCGGAATCCCGCCACCGGACCCCACCGCAAGCTCGCTCGGCCGAACCCCTGTTGTTCGAATTAGTGAGCAAGCAAAGTACAGAGGTACCTCAACTTTCCTATTCTTCAAAGGAGACTATTTACCTCTTTTTCTTCTGCATCAGCCTGACCTCGTAACCTCTTTCTGCCAGCTGTACTGCTCACCATCCTTACTAACCCGGCCATTCAGCCAGCCCATACCCATCATGGGTCCATCACTGCATTGATCCACATTCCTCCACGACAAGATTCAGACAAAAGCTTCAACAAGACCACGTAACGCATCTAGAGCATCTGAAGATAACACTACTCGTATATCTACAACGCTAAGTAGACACGACAGCCGCAATGACCCAGCTCTTCAGCTCCTCGTCCTCGAATTCCTCAGCGATGCATAATGAGAAGCGGAACTTCTCTGGCATGTCGAGCTCCTCGCGGCAGACGATTGGCTCGAAAGATTTCCCCCAAAGGATCAAGAATTTCTTCCGCATCACCAGCTCGGGAAGCAACACTGTCATCGGCACTGACGGCCTTCCGACCCCCAAGTCCGAGTCCAAATCTTTCAGACAATCACGCTTTCTCGGCGGTATTACTCGAAACAGGTCACAAACAGTAGCCAGTGAAGGAGATCCTTTGGAGAATGGCATGTCACCAACGGCGTTGGCGAACCCCTATTTCGCCCACCAAGGACCGCCCGCGTTAAGACACCACAATGACAACAGCGTGCCTCCTTCGCCACCAGATACACCAGTTCATACAAAGGTGGAAGCTGTGAGCGGTGCGAATGATCAGGCTACAGCAGCAGGCAAGGAAGAGCTGGCTCGACAATTGCGAAGGGTGGCATCTGCTCCCAACGCTCAAGGGCTGTTTCAGACCTCAAAAAATAACGAACGACCATCGTCAGCGGGGTTGGGAAAGGAAGCACTGGCGCATAATGGAGAAGATTCATCATTGAGCGTTATTGATCACAACAAGGGTCATCTGTTACCTGTGCCGGATGCGGACGGCAAGCTACCTTCTCCGGGACAGTTACGGCAATCGATAGCGTTTCGGAGAACATACAGTTCGAACTCGATAAAAGTTAGGGAAGTGGAAGTTGGGCCGGCGAGCTTTGACAAAATCAAGTTGATCGGCAAGGGAGACGTAGGGAAGGTATATCTTGTGCGCGAGAAACGGTCGAGTCGATTATACGCTATGAAGGGTACGCAAGACCTCGTGTCCCGAAGTCTGAACGCTCTACTGACATTGAGCCAGTCTTAAGCAAGAAAGAGATGATCAAGAGGAACAAGATCAAACGTGCACTGGCAGAGCAAGAGATTTTAGCTACAAGCAATCACCCGTTCATTGTTACTTTGTACCACTCGTTTCAGTCAGAAGACCATCTTTATCTGTGTATGGAGTACTGCAGTGGAGGGGAGTTCTTTAGAGGTTGGTTGGAGATTCGAATTCTGTGGGACCTGAAGCTGACAGATGCAGCACTGCAAACGCGGCCAGGGAAATGCATTCCGGAGGACGATGCTCGTTTCTACGCAGGCGAAGTCACAGCAGCACTCGAGTATCTACATTTAATGGGTTTCATATATCGAGACCTAAAACCTGAAAGTCGGTCTCGCAGATTCGCTCATAGGAGGTACCAGCTGACAACGATAGATATCCTGTTACATCAGTCTGGTCACATCATGTTGTCTGACTTTGACCTTTCGAAACAGTCCGGCCCTGACGGTGCTCCAAAAATGATCATCGGCCGCAACGGTGCCACTCCGACCTCCTTACCCACAATCGACACCAAATCTTGCATAGCGAACTTCCGAACCAACTCTTTCGTCGGCACAGAAGAGTACATTGCACCAGAAGTGATAAAAGGTTGCGGTCATACTAGCGCAGTGGATTGGTGGACGCTTGGTATACTGGTCTACGAAATGCTCTACGGCACCACACCGTTCAAGGGCAAAAACCGAAATCATACGTTTGCTAACATTCTCCGCGATGATGTGCCTTTCCCGGAGCATTCTGGTGCTCCGCAAATATCCCAGTACGCCCCCTTTATTCCCCCTTTTTGCAGAAATGCGAGGTCTAGTGCTGACCCTATGCCTCTAGCCTCTGCAAATCTCTCATCCGCAAACTCCTTATCAAAGATGAACTCCGGCGCATCGGTTCCCGCGCCGGTGCGTCAGACGTGAAAACCCATCCATTCTTTCGCTCAACTCAATGGGCCCTCCTCCGCCACATGAAGCCCCCCATGATCCCCCATCAGGGCCGTGCGATCGACACTGTGAATTTCCGAAACGTGAAAGAGTCGAACAGCAGCATGGACATGGGCACGGGGACTGGTCTAGGCGGAGGCGTCAGTAAAGACGGCATCCTGGGCGTACCGGGTAGTGCGTTAAAAGGGGTACCGCTGGACAGCGGTATTGCGACGCCGGCGGGGGAACTGGCGGATCCGTTTGAGGAATTCAACAGTGTTACGTTGCATCATGATGACGACGACGACGGGGGAGGAGGGAGGAGGAGGGGATTGGAATGCATTATGTAGGTTTATTGGGCGAAAGTATACAGCGAGTGTGGAAGTGGAATTGGAATTGGAGCTGCTGTTTTTAGCGTAGCAAAATCATATACTAAAATTACCGGAGTGTATCAGGCTCTCTGTTCCCTCCCTTGTTCGGCTTATACAACATAAAATGTTCGCCATTTTGCAAAAAAGCGAATCAAGTTGTTTTCACACGAGGCCAGCGCTCCGACTCCAGATTTCTCATTCCTGGCCACGATGTCCATTTGCTCGGGTTGGGTTCATAAGGTAAGACTCGCCGTCCTGTCTAAAAGGGAGCAAGTAGCTCGAACCCGCTTGCTCCATCCTCCTCTGTTTGAACACCCTCTACTCTACTCTACTCTACTCTACTCTATTCTACCACGTACCGTCCTCTATGTTCACACATGCGTGTGGGCTCACCATTTCTCTTCCCCCCCTCACCCTCCTTTCCAGCCCCCTCCTTTTTTTCCCCTCTGCCCCCTCCCGCCTCTTTTCAAAACCTCCCCCTCGGTAAAAAGAAAAGCAAAAAGAAAAGAATCTCCCAATCGTGTCCAGATACGTATCCATGATCCACCAACCGTGCCCCAAGAAGGGACTGAGTAGGGAATAAGTTGGGGCATAAGATCTCAAGCTGCGGAGTTGCGACTCGTATCGGTTGCGTCCGTTGAGACGAGGAGTGGAGTGGAGTGGAGCAGGGAAGGAGTGGAGCACGGGAGGTAAGGGGGGGAGGAGTGCAGGAGGGTTGGGTGCTGGTGTTTGTGGAATGGTAGTTGGTTGATTGGTTGGTTTTAGGTACCGTAAGGGGTTGGGGGGGAGGGAGTTTGCGGCGGGGGGTTTGGAGATGTGATGGGCTTGTTGGAGGGAGGGAGGGAGAAAAGGAAGGAGAGAGTGAGGGAGAGAGTGAGTGAGGGAGGGAGTGAGGGAGGGAGGGAGCGAGAGCGAGTGAATAGGTGACGCGCTTTGACGCTGTTAGTGCCGCAATTGTCTTCACTCGAGGCGAGGCGACGCGATGCGATGCGATGTGGTGCGGCATTGTTTAGCGTGAGAGGGCGGTGTTATAGCGACCCCACCCATCAAACCGATTAACTGCTCCCTTCCCCCTCTCCTCACACACCTCTTCCAGACCACGCCTCCCCTACTGACGACACCACGCTTCATACCACTGCTGCACCAATCCCTCGACAGCCAACACCAACCCCTGAACTTCATCCAGCCCGCCTCCAAATCAAATCACCCACTCATGACCTGAACCCGCAGAGCTTACTTGTCAGGGACCGCAAGGAATAGTTCGGTCTGAACGGAAACAACGGCTATGAAAGTCTAATGCGTACCTTAGGGAGTCACGGTGTTACTAAGCTGCCCGGGCTTTGATCCGCAATATCAGTCTAGCCTTCTTCGGACAGCCATAAACAATCGCTGCTCCGTTCCCGAAAAGGGAAAAAGGCTCACTAGTGGGAACGGGCTAGCTTTTTCAGGCAGATTCCGCAAGCATTGAAAGTCGTGGAAGAAGACGACCGCCAAGACGCGCCCGGTCGTCGTATCTAGTTCTATTGGGAGATAGGAGGTCTCCGTGAGCGTTGAAAGTCGTGGAAATGCCCGGCAAGACGCGCCCGGATTTTACTTAAGTCGGTAGAGGGTGAGGATCTCGTGAGCGTTGAAAGTCGTGGAAGGGAAATGCCTGCCAAGAAGCGCCCGGTGGTTCGTATTCAGAGTATTAGGAGATCTCGTAAACCGTGAACGTTGAAAGTCGTACAATATAAACTCCGCCAAGACGCGCCCGCTCGATCCAGGTCAGTAAGATATGGCCTTCAAACAGGTTTAGGAACTCGTGAACGTTGAAAGTCGTTAGAATGAGACTACCGCCAAGACGCGCCCGGCTTTACCCAAGTCGGCAGAGGATCTCGCAAACGTTGAAAATCGTGCAATAAAGAGGCTGCCAAGACGCGCCCGGGTATCGGTCCGGCCTTGCAGTTGCTGGCCGCTGCTCTCTCCCTCGAGCTCCTCCTCCGCGGCTACCAGGCCTGTCTTTCCCTTCTCCCTGACCCCATCCCCCGACCTCGTCCTTGGATGAGCGCGCTATGGTCAATGCCGCTTTGCTGTCCGTATCACTCGACAACGGCGGCTTGTGTGGCGAGGGCGGCGCGGGCGCTGGGATCAGGGGGGTTATTGGCGGTGGGTTGGCTACTTTGTTTGCTTGCTTCTCCCCTCTTCCCGTCCTGACCCGTCACGTATGGAAGTTTGCGTTGGACCATGAATGTTATTCGAACGGCGTTGGTTTCCCGGAGCCTGGTTTGTGTGTGTTGAGGCATGGCTTATGATCTGGGAATGTGCACAGGTGGATCCACGCGAAGGAGGGTTGGGTGCGGTTTTACCGTTCAGTCGAGGTTGGACTTGCCGTGTTGGTTGGTGATGGTTAATTCGGGATTGCCGATCGCTTCGTGGACTTTTTGCATAGGGTGGATGTACTACAGGGCAAGTAGGCATGAGCTTTTCCAACAAAAGCAGTTTTCATGTTTAGCACGGGCGCAAAATGACTGAGAGGAAGGTGGATTTTTGTTAAGGATGAAAGGATCATGGCCGGTTTTACCCGTTGAAGTTGGTCAAATCATGTCAGTTGAACATATCTACATGCGCAACTTCCTTTCCAGCCAAGTTACCTCCAAGCCTTCTTTCCACGATAGAAAAGGTCCATGATCCTTAGGAGCTGTCGTCCATCTATTTCAGCCGCTTCCATTGTTCCTGAAACAGGGTCACAAGTTGGGTCCTCGATCTACATGCAGAACGTGTGAGCAGCGATGAAGGTATTTTGGCTTGATAGTTTGGTTACCTGTAGTGCCTTCGTTCACGCTGCAGTGCTTTTTATTCTGCTGCACTCGAGCGTTGGCATCACCTGTCACGAGGAAGTGACGGTATCGGTCATGCTCTTGGTGGAAATGTTTCATCGTTTGCTTCTCCGATGTGCTACCCCCTGTAGCCTTGGTGTTGTTGTGGGAAGCAAGGTTGGCTTGCGTGAGTTGGGAGGGGTTGCGGTTGGAGTTTCTGGGTCGTTAGTGATGGGGCCCAGACAGGGACTGGAGAGCTCTTACGACATGGTTTGCAGCGGTAGAGACAAAAGTTGACAGTTGAAGGACGGCTCGAAGCTTTGGTTCGATCTGTGTGTATGGAAGGGTCTATGTGGTGAAGACACATTTCTGCAGCGTACTATCCCATCTTAAATGAACCAAGGAGGCCTGCAATCGATCTTACTGTTTGGGAGGCCACCTTCTTTATCCACAGTCCTTGTCAACACTATAATCGGCATACCGAACAGGTGCTCTTGCGTGGCATTTCCAATGCAGGAGGAGATCCATGCCTTGGAGAGGCCTTCCAACGTGCAAGCTGAAGTCGAGAGGCCTTCAGCATTAAAGGTCAAATCTAAGAGGCCTCCAACTTGAGATAGAATCTCGCAATTAGAAAGCCTCTCATGTGGGAAGATATCAGATACCTTCAGCCGTTCTATCCAAATCAGAGAGGCCTTCACTTGACATCGAGTCTCGCAATTGGAAGGCCTCTTGAAAGGGAAAATGACAGCGAGGCATGGGTCCACCATGCCCACGAGAGGCCTTCAGCTTTTCCACATAAGTCTGAGAGGCCTTCAACCGTCTGCAAACCATATCCGAGAGGCCTCCAGCCTGAGACTGAATCCTCGCAATTGGAAGACCTGGCCACAAAGTAACGTCAGATCTGACAGGACGGATAAGACTGCTCATTTAGGACAGGCGCGCGGTGCTGCGGCTTAAAGGTGCCGGGCCTCTCTGAAAGGGTGGTCCGGTGTTTGATAGGATTGGCCGTTTAATGGAAGAGGCTTAGAAGAGGCCTTCAATCTCAGCCTTCTGTAGGTGCATATGGGACTAACCTATCGCGGTCTAGGGGAGGCCTCCCGTTTCACAGCCTTGGAGGCCTCTCGCGAGTGTTTCAACCCGCCTGTCCTCCTTTTCTTTCCTTCATTTTTCAGACCCTTGGGCGTCCACCTTGTAGCCTATCTGGGCAAACCTCAGTATCTTCAAGTCTTCGTTCCTCATCTACATCGAGTCAATTGCTGAGCTACCGCCCCCTCTAGGTTGCCAGATCTTTCTGGCGTCTGAGGAGGGGGCCACCTTACTAGTCATTCCGTCTCGCTGATCATTAAATCATCGTACTACACCCATCATCAACTCTCATTGCTACAGCTTCATTTTAATTTGAATAACTTTGCCCTGCGGGGACTTCTCCCCGCGTTTTCTCAATTTCGAATTCAGCATTCCCCCCCAATGACTATTTAGCGCGGAGTGGTCTTTATTCACAAAGTGATTTGTCCTTCGATCCTGTCACCTCGATTGAGTCCGGGAGTCTCAGCGCACCCCATACACCTCTATCTGTAAGCTTGCTGCCTGGAGGTAAGGACAAATACACCACTGACCATTCGCAGCTCATCCATCAAGCCTCGGAGTTAGACCATTTCCTATCCAGTCTACCGACTGATTGGTGGGATACTAACAATCCTGACATTTCTGTACCCCAAGATCACTCCCCCGCTTTTACATGCACGCAGCCACTCTCGCCAGAGTACAACCATTTCCCTGCGGTCGAGAATTTGAACTCTAGGCCATTGGACACAGCTTCCTTCGAAATAGGTTTATTTGAAGGAATTACTCGCAATGCCTCGGACAGAGGTGCCGAAACAAGTCTCTCATTGGAAAGCCCGGCATTGCAATCACCGCCTTCATTTTCAGAGCTCGATAAGGCTGGGCGAGGATGTTCCTGCACCAGATCGTTCCAGCAACTCTGGCGCTGACAGATCGGGTCTTTCAAAACGAAGAAGAAAGCCGGGTAGCCCGAGATCCAAGCATACCGAGCTACTGCCATGTCACATATGCCCAAAGGATTTTCTGCGGCGGTGTGAACTCACGTAAGTCCAGAACAAGATGGTTCAATCTGCATAGGTAACGCTGACCATGAGCAGGAAGCATCTCAAGACCCACAACCGTGCCTTCAAATGCGATGTTCCTGGTTGCCGGTCTCAGGGCTTTTACCGGTTGCAGGATCTGAACCGTCATGCTGCATGTTGCCACCGTGATCGCCATGCGGACAGCATATACTTGTGCAAGTATCAGGACTGCGAGTACGCTATCAAGGGGTTTTCCAGACATGACAACTGCGTTCGGCATATGAAACTTAAGCATGGCTATCCTAACGGTTTGGAATCTGTAGCGTGATTTGTATTTTTGGGTTTGAGCAAGAGACCGCGCGTTGAGGACTCAATGAGTTGTACGTATGTAGGGGGATCTTTCTAGAACCACATTTGATATTGGATTCAAAACGGAGCTTTGTCACGCACTCCCTCGTTTTTAGATCTGTCCAACAGTAAGATAAAATCCAAATCGCGCAAGCTGTTGAAGTGTGTTATATACGATGTCCGAATGACTAGCCGAGGAATGAAACAAACAAGCGTTCACTTGTTGATCTGCTTTGCACTGATATGTGAAGGAGATCATCTGCCTATCTATCTCCGTAAGAAGCCGAGTGCTGTGAGTAGCTTTGAGCATGCTTGTGGTTCAGAGCACAAGCACCAGGACAGGTAAATCTACAAAGGTGAGTTTTCCCTGCTCTTGCTGTCCTTTGGTGTGTGGTCTCGCAAATCTATTGTCTCTATGACTTTAACAGTTGCGATGCTTTGTCCGTGGAGTTGACATCGATTTTGCAGTTTTCAATACAAGCTGAATGAATTGTCCCTCCATTGCAGCCAACGACTTCTGCGCTTGCAACTCTGATCGAGATAGTCAAATGAGTAGGCCATTGCTAGTCTACTTTTATCATTCGTTCCTCGAATGATGGTCTTGACCGACAGAATTGGCGCTTCGCTCTGCATATCCTCAAATCAGAGGGAGTCAGTAATAAGTCATCGTTCATTCCACAAACGTCTTTGGATCTGAATCCGGAGTAGCTGAGATATCCTCGAACAATACGGAGCTTCCGAGATAGGCCACAGCGGCAGAGACAAGTCCCGGCTGCGGGATGGTAGACGCCAATTCTCGTTCAGTCCATGCGCATTGGTGGATTCCCAGTGGCAATGAAGACGGCGAGGAGCCCGAAAGGTCGGACAATACATTGAATATCGTTTTTAGTCACGTTTCATGACAGATGCCTGGAATGATTCATGAGCCGGCTCAGGGATCCGCACTCTAAGTGATTGAATTGTGTAGAGGCTGTAAAGTTTAGTGATCGGAGGAAGGATATCATCGTTGATGTCGGAGTCAACCCGTATCCACAAGAAGATGGCCGTGTTTTCTGCCAGACAATGAAAGTAGACTATATCGTTTTCGAATGAAGCTTACTGAATTGACCCAGTATCATGATACCCGTATTAGTACGCTTGAGCGAGGAAAATGGGGTAGTTTTCCTGTACTCGGGAGGCACACGCTGGCAGAGTTCCTTCGAACGGGGCTGTTGACTAGACGTCACACTCATTATCAACTATTATATTTCTCGTCATGAATCACAAAAGCAAAGCGATGAAAATAAACATTTATGAGCGCACTTGAATAGATTACCCTGACGCCAACCTCGTGACTCGTGGGAAGGCCATCAGCTGAGGTAAGATACCTTGGGTAACTGGCGGGACGAACCTCGTTTCACTACTCCTAGTATCTGTCTGAAAATCACAACTATGCCGACGTCAAAGCGTATTACACAACTTCCCTGATACCTGCAAAGTGCACCATCTCCATTTCGTCAAGATTGATAAGCCCATGTTCCCTCTCCCTAGCTGTTCCCATCTTGTCCAAAGCGGCTATGTCACCATTAGAGAGCTGCTCAACACTTGACAATCTCTGGGATGGCTTGTTGCCCCTTGAAAAGTACGAGTATGATGCAAGGCCTCGTCGCATAGAGGCGTACACTTTCAGTGGAGATGGTATGCGTTTGATCATCGGTCCTAGCGGTGGCAGACATGCTGCGAGAAGACCGATGCAGACTTCGACCGTTGTCCAGAATGAAGGTGGGGTACGATTATGGCTGGTTGCGCTTGCGGAGGGATGAAAATAGGCTAGAACATGTCAGTCAGAAGGCAATATAGTCGTAGAGTCATGGCGTGCGTGACCATACCAGTGAACGTCTTAGCAACGAAACCCAGTCTTACGATACCAAAAACGAGCGAGCTGTTCGGTGTTCAAGTCAGACAGCAAGACCCCTAAAAGACGTTTCGACTCACAGCATGCCCAGCATGAAGATACCGCCCAGCCCGACTTTCTCCCTTCGGCTCATCTGCAATGCCCGGATACAAGGATAAGGTAGCGCAAGTATCGCGACGTCGCCCAACACATCCGTGATCGCGAACCATAACGCTAGCCACTCCTGCGGCGCACAAGGATGGCCGTGGTTAGAGTCAGCGCCGCATGTGAACGCCTCCATAAACATGAATATGAGACCCTATAGGGTAATGAGGACGATGAGAAGGTTGTTGAGGATGCGAAACGTTCTACGCTGGTAAAATATCCGACGGTAAAAGAAGAGAACACTGAGTTTGATAGAGCTGTATGTGAACTTCTCGACTATCAAGGTGGCGTAGTCGATCTGTTGAGATATCTTAGCCAGTCGACCACTTGTTGTTGCTAAAGGTAGAGCATTGCGCTGACAGCCCTGACAACGTACCTTGCTTTCATTGGCCACGCGCCAGTCAACAGTCGGTTGACTATCTCTGCCAAGTTCCCCTAGGATGGCCCCTTTGGACGGGAACAGGGACAGTCAGCACAGTTTTGCGGCATTTGCACACCTAATTAGGGCAGAGGATTCCTTGAGCCTAACCCGTAATCTGGTTGGCACATTGTGCAAAGACCGCGGCACAAGAAGTCCTGGAGAACGCCCTCATCCTGTCCTCGAAACGCAGTCCTCTAGTGGAGGGACCCTCGAATTATCTTGCGTGAGCGTATCTTGTAATCTTACACTGAGCTTTAGACACTTCTTAAGAACTGAAGTCCCGAAATGAGCTCGAGCCAGATGTAACTCCGACGCATCTTTAAGCACATTGTTCGGGCTACCTTTCATGCAGGGAATTAAGTACAACCATACCCGAGATCTGGACGCAATCTTTGGCCGAAACTGTGCCGTTGTGTGACAGCCACATTTACTCACCATTGACGAGATTGATCGTCGATTTAAGTTCTCAATGAGTCACTTCGTCAAACATATCTGTCGAAGAACATGGAACTTTGTAGAAACGTGACATCCATTCTGCAGTAGGACTACATCCCGCAGAGAGTCGTAGAGTAACGAATCCCACTGATTGGGTCCTTGTCTCCATATCTAAGACTTGTATGCTAATAGAGATCATTTTTCAAAGTCTAAAGCTCGCAAAGATACTACTGCGAAGAGAAACACTCCCTCAGTTTTTATCAAAATGCTCTCATATCCTGATTCATTGGGGTAATTTGATCCGTTTCTTCGACAGAAGGCGCAGATGAGGATGGGGCAACACAGATAGAGAGACGTCGCGTTTTCCATCGAGGCAACCCTGTTATTCTCATTCGGCCACCGTTGGTTTCAGCTAGAGATGTCGTTCATGGCGACTAAACAATTTGTACCTTTCGAGTAGGTCATCAACGCCTACTCGTACGAAGTCTATGGGGGAGCGAGGGGGAGGTATGATCAAAACCTTCGGTCCGGCAATATAATGATCCGAACCACCCCCCGAAAGTAGCCGTACTTAAGTACTATCAGTCGGTCAATGAACAACGAATTGGACCGCGTCTGTCTCGCACACGCGTATTAGCCGAAGCTTCTTGATCCAATAGTACTCAATGTTCTCTGAATAACTTCAAAATTCGGTCACGGTCGCCCTCGGCTTTTCCACAACTCAATGGCAGATCCTCTTCCCCCCTCCGATCACTCCGCCGGGTGCAGTCCTCTAGAGCAGGAAGTCCTAGACGAATATGCGCTTCTCCTTGACAATCTAAACAAAGTACGCTCCGCCTTTCCTGCTCTCTCATTCTCTCAACATCCCTGGCATCTCCGAGCCTGATCGCTAACTTGAGCGATGTCCTAGCTCTCCGCAGTCCTCTCCTCCCTTGCCGAACGGCCCACCGCGGAGGTCCTGGATGGTCTACGGATGTTGGAGAGGAAGACGAGTCTGGTGTGCACGTTGCTGAAGGCAAGCGTGTACAGCATTGTGTTGCAGCAGCAGATCTATGGCGGGGAGGAAGGAGAGGGACAGGGATAGTGATTGCCGAGATGAGCGAGGAAGAGGGCGCTTGGGATTCATTACTTGGAGTCAAAAAGGGGGCCGGCATAGAGAGATACCCATCAGGATGAGTGAGCGTGTCGATTGAAGGACATTCCGAGGTCTACGGCTAGACGAGCAGAAAAGTGTGATGGATCTGACGAAGACGGTGGAAGCTCTCATGCATCCTCGACGCCTCGCCATGATGCATTATGTACAACAATTTATATGATACAATGCTATACGTTTCCACCATAATACACCTTGCGTACATCCACCAATTTCTTCCCGAGGCCCCTTGCTACCTCATCCGGTATCTTCTGGCTCACCAGCGCCTGAAAGGTCGCTTTGATGGTGTTCATAGGATTGCGTGACCGTGTCACGCGTGCTGCTAGATCCGATATTCCTGCGCACCGGCACATTTCGAAGATTTTGTCCTGACAGCGGATTCCAAAACCTAAGTACGATTTCAGCGCGATCCAATTCATTATTCACGAATGCACATACCTGGCGGTCTCGTCATCAACTCTAACTCCACAGCGCCCATCTTCACCTTCACATCTCCATAGATTGTTCGATCCTCATAACGAGGTATAGGCTGCACATTCCGTATCGCTGCATAATGCGCCTGCCTCCTCGCGTCCTCCGCCTCTGTAGATTTGCCCTCCCCAATTCCAAGCAATCCCCTCCCATTTCCCGCAACTGTCAGGTAATAGATGCTCTGTATCTTTCCCATTCTTGTCTGATTGACAACCCTATGTACGACCAAGTTCTTCACTCTGAACCTCTTAATCTCATCTAGAGAGAATCCCGTTTGCCGCATCAATCTCTTCATCGCAGGATCGATTTCAACTTCACCTGGCTTGCCGACTCCGGTCTGTTTCAATGCTGCAAGTCCCTTGGGTATACTCGGTGCCAGCGAGCTGACCGGGTTCCGCTCTGCCTCCTCTTTGCCCACTGTCAACCGCATGTTGTCTATAAACTTCATGTAGTCTAACTTCGAAGCATCCTCAGGCGTCTCTTCTATAAACTTGACAAAATCCTCCGCTATCTCGTCTTCATTCTTATACCGTAGCTTCGGGTCGTAATTTTCCTCCGGTGCTCGGACAGGCTTATCAATTACAGGGTGGATGGTCGCGAAATCATCATAGTATTCGAAAGCCCACGGATCATCTCGCCTGGTAGCCTGCTCAGCAAGGTCTTTTGGATCTATGGCTGCCTCTCCGGCTTCAATTGCGGCGAGCTGGGCTGGGGTGTATTTGAAGTGTGTAGATAGCTTTTTCTTGTCCTCTTCGGAGTAGCGTTTGAAGTCATCGGCAGTAGTAGGTATTCTGACATCGTTCTTGCGTGAAATGTCTCTGGGCGCTCTGGTGGGTAGCTTTGGAAGGTCAGGGCGTTGGTGAAGTCGTTTCGAGGAGTGTATCTTCCGTCGCAGAAATCGAATGGGCACAGTAGACTTGGAGAAGAGGCAACGTAGAGGAGCAGGACCACTCATGTCCGCTTTGGAAGCCGAGAGCGTTACCACCAATCACCTTTGCAATCGTTCTGCAAGCCGCTGATACGACTGGATTCAGATCGAGCGATACTCAAGCAAAAAATACGCGCGCGCTTCAGCGTTCGTAACAAAGGGAAAGTTTGCCGAAACATGAATTTCACCATATTTTCGCGAGCGTGTCGTGACAATGCTAGGGCAGTTGAAGACTCCTCTAGTAGTAAACTGTATGTCCTTCAGGTTTAGCAACAAGTTCTCGAAAGTTCAAGGGATCGTTGCGATGACAAAGAAGCCTTATCACCAAGGCAAAGCTGCGAAGCGCCAAAGACTTGCATCGAAGCCTGTTAATGATGGAACAAATGAGGTGGTGCTCCTGGCGGACATCAAAGCACTGTTGTCACGAGATCGAGGACCAAATCGAGCACAAACAGACAACGGTATTGGTGACGGAGAACCGTCGGAAATCATCTCATACTCTCCGCCAGAGCGTTTCACGGATGTCGAAGTGGAGATATCTGAACTTTCATCTACTGGTGACGGCCTGGGTCTTTCGTCCACGTCTGATCATGTCTATGTCGTACCGTTTACAGTGCCTGGTGATCTTGTGCAAGCAAAGGTCATCAATTCATTTCCCCAGGCGCATTATACTTTGACAGACTTCATTAAAGTCATTACACCTGCACCTCAGCGCGATGATAGTCTCGCTAAATGCCCGTATTTTGCCAAATGTGCGGGCTGTCAGATTCAGATGCTGCCATATGAGCTGCAACTACAACACAAGAAGACCATTGTTGAGAAGGCGTATCGCAATTTCTCTGGCTTGACACCAAATGTCATCCCAGCTGTTGGTGATACAATTGGATCACCTCTACAGTATGGGTATCGTACGAAGTTGACGCCACATTTCGACGGACCGCCAGGGAGCATGACGAGGAAAGCAAAGCGCAGCGATCCATCAGAGCGGAAAGGGTTTGAGGAAGTCCCACCAATAGGCTTCCAGCTGAAGGGTACTCGCAAGACAATTGACATAGAGGACTGCCCGATCGGTACTGATGTCGTCAGAGAAGGTATGAGGACTGAGCGAAAGCGAATTAGTGAAGAGATTGCGACTTACACAAAGGGCGCAACGGTTCTGCTAAGAGAGAACACCATAAGGAGGCCAAAAGTGCAACCAGAGCACGAAAGACAAGACTCAAATCCCAATCAAGCTGACAATGAAGATGTGCCATCGGATTCAGAGCTTACGTCAAGCACTAAAAATGGACTCAATGGTGCACCGAGCGAGGCCAATGTGAACCGTAGCCCTCTCGAGCGTTCTCTGTACACTGAAGAGAAGACCTGCATAAACGATCAAAGAGCTACCTCGATAGAGTACATCGATGACTTCGAATTCAGAAATACAGCTGGGGCTTTCTTTCAAAACAATAACTCAATCCTGCCTAAATTTACAGACTACATCCGCAAGCGTATCATTCCAGATCCATCAAAAGAGAAGGAGAACCCTATTAAATATCTGATCGATGCGTACTGCGGCTCTGGGCTCTTTACAATTACTCTCTCATCACTATTTTCGTCGTCGATGGGTATCGACATTGCAGGCGCCTCTATTGTCTCCGCCAGGGAGAATGCCGCCGCTAACAAAGTGTCCAACACATCGTTCATGACCGCAGATGCATCCAAGCTTTTTGAGGAAGTGACATACCCACCCGAGAAGACCGTTGTGATAATTGATCCGCCTAGGAAAGGTTGCGACGATCCTTTTCTACAGCAGCTGCTCAAATTTGGCCCTCGCAGAGTAGTCTATGTCAGCTGTAACGTACATACACAAGCCCGAGATATAGGAGTTCTGGTCGAAGGAAGGGGAGACTGCAGATACGAGATTGAGAGTCTTCAGGGGTTTGACTTCTTCCCGCAGACCGGTCATGTCGAAGGAGTCGCTATACTTGCTCGGGCTACGGTTCCCAGCGGTGGCTAGTTGATTTTATCTCTGGTCCCTCACGAGCCAGTTGCTTCTCTCAGGATGCCTTCGGCAACGTGCCTGCGTTTGAGTCCTCGCTTTTGAACCCATAGGGATCCCTGTACGGCTCCCGGAATTGAGCAGAAGGCAGGAGATCAAAGTGATTTTTCACCATTTTGAATCCTTCCAAGAATGCCTTGATACCTGCTAAGCATTGCATTTTGGGCGCTATTTGCAAGGATACTCGAAAGCTTGGCCATTCAATCTTGTCAATGAAGTTCCTCATATTCGCTCAAAAGCTTATGCTAGGCTACCGCATTTAGGAGCTAAGCCTAATGCAACGATCAAGTCCTTGGATGTGGTCTTTTTTTTTTTTTTTTTTTTTTTTTTTTTTTGAATATTCCAATTTCTTGGAAAATGGAATTTCCAGTTGCTATAAAGTCTTCAGAGCTGGCTTTCTTTTCACCCTTCCTCAACCTCACCTCAACACCCACCATAAGTCTTAGACACAATCTCAAGAAACGCATCTCAACAACATGCAGGACAGTTTGAGCCATCTCTTCCTGGCCTCTGGCCTCGCAGCCTCTCTAGTCACAGCGTCACTCAATGAAACCGCCGCAGTGAACACTTCCACGCCCACCACCATGGTCACCATAACGTCTATGACACCTGCTGTCAGCGTGACTCACATCACAACCTTTACTGATTCCATCCCCGTCGACACTTCTTTCATCGCATTTCTTCCTCCACTTGTTCCTACCCAGACTTTCGCGGAGAACGTCTTGCTTGATGCTGTCCCAACCACCAGTCCAGTAATCTCCGTCGCCTCTGCCACCAAAGTCGCAGACCCAACCCTCGGTTCCGTCGGTATCCTCAACGGCATCCCCATCCTCAACGACACCACTCCCGTCAAAGCTGCCGTCGGCATTGAACCCCACGTCTTCGGAGACACCAAAGGCAACGACATCTACAACCAACCCTGGAACACGTCCTACCCCGGGCCCATCCACGACGGCGACTGGTTCAAGTACCTCGAGGTCTGGGACCCGGTCTGGTGGTCCACGAACCTCGACTCCCTGCGCCAGACCTCCTGCACCTGCTCCGCCGACGACTTCTACACCAACCCGCGCGCCGAGATCGCCGCCTACATGAACTTCGAATACTACTCCCACCAGCTCGGCAACACCTACTCCATCGACTGGATCTGCGGGCCCACGCCGTCCGCCATGGACATCAAGTCGCGGCACACGAGCGGGAAGCACCTGTCGGAGCACTGCTGGAGCATGGCCGGCGGCGAGTTCCCGGACGACCACCGCGCGGAGCCCATGGACAAGCAGTGGTTCTGCGACGCGGACGAGGAGCTCTGCGTCAAGCCGTGGCGTTACGGCCAGCGGGAGCTGAAGTTCTACGGGCACAAGAGGAACTACGACCGTGACGGCGTGCATACTTGGGCCGAGACTCGGCGCGTCGTGGCCGATGTGTGCGAGCCCATCTGCAAGGACAAGTTCCTGATGAAGTACGATGATTTCAGTCACCATCAGCCGAGCTTTGTGACCGCTTACTTCCCGCCCAAGCCGATTGATTTGACGATTATTGGAGATTGAGGGTGAGGATGGAGAGATTATCTGCGCTGGTTGAGATATTTTGCTTTGATGCTGGCTGCTTGGAAAGAATCGGGCGCTTTTGGGTCGGTCCGGATATTAGACTGTCTTGTCTAGTGCCTTAGATACATGTATTTCGCTTTGATGCTGGCTGCGTGGAAAGAATCGGGCGCGTTTGGGTCGGTTTGGATATTAGACTGTCTTGTCTAGTGCCTTAGATACATATATTAGATACGAATACATTATTGATTGGTAAATTACCCGCTTTGAAAGTTGTGCAATGACGCGTATCACATTAGCTTTTGTCCAACTCGAAGGATAGCAGAGATGTTCCACGGGAAGACAAAGACGACCTGTCTTGGACCATGGGTCTGTATGGATCTACAGCGTTGAAAATAAATGATTTGGTATGTACAATTTCGTGTAAATGATGCGCCATATTCACACATCCGTTTCTTTCCTTTACCCCACGCTATGCAAGACTCGCAGTTGCTTCTCTTCTCGTGAAGGAGGGCTTCCTAGAACCTGTATCACAGTGTGTATCCAGCGTGATGTCGGTCGCATGGTTTAGTAATGGATGGCTACTGTAAAATAGCTTTTTGCTATCCAGGTGTTGGGGTATTGACCTCTTAGCCCTTTATCCTCGGCAAGTGTTGCAGGTAGCCGTACTCCATCATTAATCAACGACCCAGGCGTTGCCTGACAACCACTGGTCTCTCCAGAAAAGGCTGCCAGGCGGTATATGAGTAATACACTCAGCTTCGCTATGAGGAAAGCGAGCTGTGACCGGTGAGGTCACCGAAGTGTCGCTATCGTCTTCTCCAGATAGAAGTCTTTTTACCTGGATCGGCTGGGGTTTCCTGCCCAACACTAAGTCACTATACGAGGCATAGGCAACAGCATTGATGTCTTGCTCAAATTCCTGCTCGAGTTCCTTTTCCAGATAGCCGACTCGCTGCGAAAGTAAGAACCTTACAGATGTTAAGTGCTCTGGACCATACAGCGCAGTGTTGGCTTCTACCATGGTGTGGTACATGTCAGTGGAAATAGCATATAGCCTTTTTTCGAGGGCAAGTCTTGCCCTATATCTGCTGTCGGCACGATTGATCCAGTAGCGCAACTTATCTTGGTCATCGCAGTCACGGAATATGTTGTGCAACAAGGAAGGGTTCTTGTCGTCTAAGCGGTAGCTTATCCTCGCGGCCGTCTTCTCCAACGAGCCGGTCAAATTGCCTGGTTGAAGATTCTTAGCACGCTCGAGGAGAAAGGCAATATCTTCAGCCTTGAATTGATCAGGAATGTCTAATATCGATTCCGGTAGAGCGCCGCAATGTACTCCATTGCGCATTATCTGATCGAAATATTCCTGCTGTCCGCAGCATTGGCAAAGACGCAGCATCCATTCGTATGCGAGAGTGTTCATTCTCTCGGTAGTCTTTTCCAATTGTTCTAAGACCGCTGTGCCCACCGTCCAGTCCAACCTGTGGCAGCAGTCTTGAAGGATAGCCAGCCAGATCCCAAGACTGGGGCTCCACCCTTCGCTGATCATATTGCGATAGTAGTGCATTGCGGTCTGGGCACCAAGGAACTTGAATGCACCCACAATCAGTGACTCATATACCTGACCGTTCATGCGTCCCTTTTCAGCAGCTTTGTGGTGATTTCGTCCAAAAATCAGGTATCGTTCCTTCGCAACCGGATGAATGTTCTGCTTGGGATTTGCTAATGCCAATCCTCCACGGTATCCTTCCAATCGCCTCCAGCACTTGACGAATCCAATTCTATTCCCTATTGCAGTGAAGTGTCGCAGAAGAGTAGCATGGGTAATTTCATTGGGCCGGATGTGAGATTCTCGCATGGACATTAGTACCAATCGAACTAGATGCTCCTTCTCGAGGACACAGAAGCGAACGAGGAGCATATTGTAGGTGTCGGTATTTGGCGGTGTCCGAGCTGTTAAGAGATTATAGCATATCTTTGACATCAGATCACTCATATCAGTTTCCTGCTTCATGTGCCCCAAGAGCTTTTGTAATAATATGTTCATTTCTCGTGTTTGTGCATTCGCTTCGATTATGGTGTCATCGTAATTGGGGACCGACGGAGATGCAAACTCTTCGTAATACCGACGGTCGTTGCACATTGCGTGTAGAGTGCTTAGGCGTTGCCTCGTGTGATCAAGCCTGCTTCCTACGGTCCCTCCATCTTTTAACAACTCGCGTAGCAAAAGGTTCGTAGGACAACCCGAGCCCTGCCGAAGTTGAGAGTCGTTGGAACAGTACGTGAGTAGCCTCAAAACCATCCGTGCCACTGACCACTCTATAGTCCTCAATTTCTTCGTCGAAAAAGGATACCTGGACTGATCGTCCACCAAGCTATGGCAATCCGGCCCGCCATAGAAACGACGAAGAAGCCGCTCATTGTACAAGAATTCATTGAGCTGAGCCCTAGACAGGCTTTGGAGCAGACTCAACGGTGGGCCCTTCCAATCCTGAAACCCAGAGGCTTCTCGTTCTAAATGTTGTTCTCGCGCCCAATTGAAGACATCAAGCCAAGTATCGTCGTCTCTTATGTCCAGTGTTGGATTCCGTTGATCCTCCTCTTCGCTTTCCTCGACGTCCCAAGCGTCAACATCCTTGACTGCTCTGTCTGCCGTAATATCATGCCTAGTTGCGCTAGAACGGTCCAGTACTTCCATCCTAGCACCATCGGACAACGCTGCAAGCCGGTTCTGTTGTTGTATTTCCGTTGCTTCCACCGACGCTCTTGCTTCTCCAATTGCTTTGTCCCATTGTTTGCTCCTATCATCCTTTCTCCGGGAGTCCGTAAAGGCAAGCCCGGCTGCCAGCGAGGAAATAGAGACTGTAAAGACGTCTCCGACACGGATTGCTCGTCGAGCTGTAGCTGTTGTAGCTCGTCGAGCAATGGCATTGTTGGTCAATCGACAGGAGGGGCAACTACACACGCATCGAGCTTGCGCAGCTCTTGACCACACGGTCTGCATGGTGGCCTTGCCAGATGATGCTGCTTCAAGGCATTAGTGGCCTTCCTCGAATTTGATGATGGAATTGAACGGAAGTTAAGCGCATGTCTTACTCTAGCGCCTTGAGGCATACTTAACCTCGGCTAATAAAATGAAGCCCGAAATCACACTTATGAATCTAGTTAGCTCACTACAAACGTTTGGGAAAGATCGATTGCGCACTACTAAAGATATACCTGGTAGTCGTGCAAGATCAGTTGGTGAAGTGCTTTCATGATGGTTGTGATTCTTTGGATTTGATTCCGAAAATAATCAAATTGGGCTGGGCTGCTGGTTCACCATGGGACACCGTACTTGGGCTCTATCGAGGCAACGTTTCGAAGGAGCCTTAATGTCCCCTACATCCAGCGCTTCCAACGATTGACTCTTAATGATGTCATGATCTCATCTGAGAAGACATGACTCGTATACGCCTTGATTACATACAGGAGCTCTGTTCTGGATTCACGGACTCTTCTTGTACACTGAGGGTTGATCATCCTTAGACAAAGGGACCCTTTTTTTCCGGCGACGGAGAAATCTTAAGAGCCTCAGGTCGGTGAATCCGGCGTTAGTCCAGCCATCCAACTTCCCTTGTGATCTCCATCGATTCATCCACTGACACAGCCATTCCATCTTGGCTCTTTACGCCATATTGACGCCTTAGATAGAACGATGATGGCGGCTGATTATACTCGTTCTTGTAGATACGGAGTGGTGGGTCCTCAACAGTGGCCAAAGGTAAGCGCGGCTCGGGCAGCGGGCTCTTGGGCGAATGGAAGGAGAATCTCCGCCCCAATGGTTGGAGCTCCGTTCCCTGTTCTGCTTAGGTCCGCAAAAGATTGAAGCTGCTTTTCCGAGAGCTAGAAGGCGTGAGAAGTCATTTGCGGGTGCAGGAAGGATTTGGTGATCTAGTATCCATTAGCACGGGTTTTATCAAAAGCCAACGGCATCGAAATAGCCCTACGCCTTCTTCATGCTCGATCGATACGACACCGCCAAGGATCTCTGCCTTGGTCCAATACCTTACGACGTTCAACAGACCGGATAAATACTTCTCGAACCAGCGATAATTGGTATGATAAAAGTTGACACAGAACTCATGTGTCTTATCAAATAGACGTGAAAGCCTCCCTTGCGGCTCCGGTGGCTTGATATTTATGTTCCTGTGCCACGATACATACAGAGAAAGAGAGCCTGCTAACGCATACACTGAAGCTGCTGCTATCTCTAGGAGATTTAGTAGATATTCCCGGCTACCCTGCGGCGCATCCTGATACCTCTGGGCTAGCTGCGCACAACTAGTTTGGACGAGATAGCGTAACAATACGGAGAGACTACGCACCTTCAGAGCTGTTGACCAAACTTTTTGGCACCGAATGTGACTGATTGGGGGCGAGAGACTTTCTCGGACACAAAGGCGTGTAGCTGAGCACAACGAAAAGAACGAGGCCAAGCCAAGGCCAGATTCTTCCAAGCCTTAGCCAACGCTGAATGTCAAAACAAGTAAAGTCATCACTCCCTGTCGACCCGTCGAAGAATTCCGAGGGGTACATTGCCAATGACTTGAGGTGCCAATACCTGTGTAGTCACAGTCCGAGAGAACCGGAATGGACCAAAACAAGTAGCTTGCACTGGATTAACCCGTAGACGAAGCTTATGTGTGGATGGTATCACTCAGGGGATAAATCAAATTAAGTCTGATACTATCGTTCCCTAGCGGCAGAGCGCCTTACTCTGAAGTAAATCCGCTCTTCACTGCTTTAGATCCTGTTCCCCTCCGTTTTGCAATCAAGGGAGCCGGTGTGTAAGCTTCGCTCACAGGATGTAGGCCGAGTGCACCGCCAATCAGTCCTGCCATTCCTGAAACTACTCCCCATGTCATTTCCTCGACCATCCCTCTCCATCCATGACCATCCTCAGCCCCCATGTCTAGAATCACCAGGCTGGTATCCAAACCGCGGTATATGATCACTATGTGTACGAATCTCAAGACCTCTCCAAAGAGCCCAGTTCGAGGCTCCAAGAATGCACCACATATATTTCGGAAGAACACCTCTTTCTCGCCGTCCGCAGGCGTTGTCCACTCGTCCGACTCGACATCCTGTGTCCGCAGTTTCTCAAGTGTCTTGGACTCTCCTTTGGCTAACATATCTTTCTTGAATATCTCCTGGGCCGCTTTTTGGTGACCCTTCCGTCCAGGACAGTCCCAGCGCATCAATTCGTGTCGCGCCTTGCGAGGGACTGTGACCACAGGAGATGCGTCGGTCACGACAAAGCTTTTATTGTTGAGTGTAACGAGCAAGGCACCTGCAAGTACTTTGAAATGCTCCGCATGATCGTTGTGCCAATGGTGGCCTGTTGTGAAGGCTGAGCCGACGGGAATTGTCAAATGGGCTTTAGAGGGGTCCTTGACGGAATGGGTGGCCGCTCCCGGCAGGGGCGTTGAGAAGGAAGAGAGGTGGGTCGTGCGGGTTAGTGTTGCCATGGTTGTAGGTGGCTCTGAGCGACAAGAGAGACACTGACGGAGAGCGACCCATGTGGGACTGTCTTAACATTATGTAGATCAATCACGCTGACCGAGCTGAACCGAACAAATGAGCTCTCTTAATCGTTGCCGGGGAGCATTGGGTAAGGTATTGATGTAGGGTGCCGGCATTGCCGCTGCACGCACGCTGGTCCTGCACGAGACCTCAACCGATTGATTGATACAAATAAGCGTGCGACGTTGAGTAAACAGAGAGCGAGGGTCGGCGTTCCATCACTGCTTATCAGAGACTGCCTCAGAAACGTGGAGAAGCTTTGACTATCACCGCCCTTCCGAGGGTTCCTCGTCTTGATCTTTCTGGCAGGTCGAATTCCGGATAGGTTAACGGTCCGAGCGCAAAACCAAGGCTGAGTCACGTGGTGGCGGCTTGGCAAGCGCTCTGCGGTAAAAGGCTTCGGCATTAGCAATAGTAATATCATCAAGTAAAACATCGTTACGATGTTGGCACTGGTCTTGACAGCAGATCTCACTGGGTGGGCCTATATTGTATCGAAAAAGTTGTTGTACTGATGAATACAGTGTCACAGACCTTTCTCCATTAGATACGCCCGACGAGCCTTACTTTTACACCTTCAAAGTGCAGTGCACCTCTTGTAGAGAGACTCATCCGAATTGGATTAGCGTTAATCGCCACGTGTGTAAACAATTCTCTGTCTTTGATTGGGTGAGGCTGAAGACATCAAGGAACAAAACGAGGTTTCTGGAAGTAAGGGAGAAGCCAACTTCGTATGGCGTTGCAAATCATGTAAAGTCGGTCGCCGTTCCTACCAGATATATCTCCCATTGGCTGACTTGCGCCTAGAGAGAGTCAACAGCGACGATCAAGAATCCACCTCAGGCATACAAACAAGCATCTCCACCCAAGAAGCAGAATATCATTGAATTTGATTGTCGAGGTCTAGAATTTACAGAGTTCAAATCAGACGTATGGCAAGATCTTCCTGTTAGTCTGTGCTGTTTAGTTGACCCCTTGGTAGGGAGAATGGCAGGCCAAAGGGCTGGAGTCACCGACCAAATTTTCAGGGATAGATTTGCAGGAGGGGGAATGGTTTGACTACGATGAGAAGGCTGGGGAGGAAGTCAGCATCAAAGACTTGCAATGGGAGATTAGAAGAGCCTGAAGTGTATCTTACTGAAGAAAGTCGGGCGTCCAAGGAGAGTGTTGGATTGCGGCGAACGGCCAAGAAGCCAAAGGAGCGCCTATTGTTCGTATCTCGGGACCTTCTGCATCTCGAGAGATTTTCTATAATTTTTTCTCTTTTTTTCAAAGTCCAACAGATTCTCAAATAGATTGTATGGCATGTAGTGAAGAGGCTGACAGGAAACAAATTTCTTTGCTGGGAGGGCGCGGTCTGAAGTCAGCCCTATGGGAGTCGGAGATTTGCAGTTCAACAGGAAGCGATCCTCATCTTGTATATTTTGCATAGAGTGATAGGGTTGAACTGTGAATAGATAGCCACAAAGTAATGAAGGAAGGAGCTACTAGAGTGGAACAGTACGCAACGAAGGCAGCGGCAGTATAGTGGGAGTGCTCTTAAATTTCGTCGTCCCTCCTTTCGCGTCACCACATCCCTAAGATCATCTCTCTAACAACGGAACATCAACACTCTATACATCCCTTCTTTGTTGGAAACCTGCGTTGCCGCATCATAGACTAAACGCTGGCCGTTCGTCACATACATTCTTTCAATTCACGCCGCGTCTCGCTCAGACCTCCCAACCCTTCAATTCACCTACAAAGTCCACGGGGATCTACTTCGTTCTTTATTACCCCAAAGTCGGCTTTCCAATCCTTTCGACCCTTCTACTATTCTTTTCTTCGCCGTGGTCATCTGACTAGACTATTGTCGGGAGAAATCCAGAACCTCATCTCACCTCACCTGGACGCCTACTAACCTACCGATCAAGGTCCCGCTCTTACAAGTTATTGGCTCATGTGCAAAGGCGGAGGTGAAGAAGTTTATTGAATGTCACCCCATTGCCTCTCCTTTCTTCTTGAGCCAAAGACCTGGCTCCTTCACTTCTCCTGTGGATCCATAAGCGCTTTCAACTGACCAATATGGACCCGTTGTCTTGTCTATCAAGCGACGAAAGTACATCAAGCTCGGAGAGTCTGAACGACGCTCAGTTTGACGGGCCCATCGATCTTGCAACTGTGGATATGCCACAACGCCGCCGCCGCTCTGGGGATGTCTGTGCTATATTTGTTCATGCTGGCGCAGGCTATCACAGCTTTCAAAATGAAAAGGTTCACTTGGCCGCTTGTGAAGAGTGAGTCTTTGCTCTTCCCATCCTGAGAGGCTGTCAGCGGGGCTGTTGTGAAACAAGACTTCCATCTTCAGTCGTCATGAACATTCCTCTGACACTCGCGCAGTGCTGCTAAGTCCGCCATGACCTTCTTGAATAACGGTGCAAGTGCCGTCGAAGCTGTCGAAATGGCTATCAGAGTGCTTGAAGATAAAGAGATCACAAATGCAGGCTTCGGTAGCAATCTCTCTATGGATGGCACGGTCGAATGTGATGCCACCATCATTGATCACCATGGCCGAAGTGGCGCGGTTGGCGCGGTAGGGTGTATGTGTTCTCCTATCTATCTATCGCACTCATGAGCATACAAAGGCTGACTGTTCAAGGCGTCCGCAATCCCATCCATCTCGCACGCCTCATCCTGGAACATTCAACGAAGCCACTGTCAATGCGTCGGGTCCCCCCAAACTTACTGGTCGGTCAAGGAGCCACCGACTTCGCGTCTGAAATGGGCATGCCAGTACTCAATGCCGAATACCTTGTATCTGCTGCAGCTGGAGAACGCTATGCGAGATGGAAGATAGATCTGAGAAAAGCGCGGAGGACCGAAGAGGATGAGAGCGACTTTGAGTCCGATGCACCGATCCTAAAAGACCAAAATCATAGGGCTCGGCACGACCATGATAGTCACAACATCGACCTGGCACCCTGCTGGAATGAGAGTCAACATTACTCGCCGCGATTGAGTGCGACTGATCCATCCCACTCAGAAGCCAATTACAAGTTAGACTCAAAGGTTCAACCAGCAAAGAAGCGTCACGCTAACGAGCCAGGACACGATGGACAATTCTCGGTCAAAACTCACGACGACATTGATGAAAGTGGTGACAGTTTTATTGACGATGATCCTTACTGGCTACAGTCTCAAAATCAACGTCCTCCCAGATCTCAAACCTCCTTTAGCATGGCAGCAGAAGTCAATGAATTGACCCCTGACGGTAGCCGCAAGCTTCCAGTAACGCCAACGCCACCTCCTCCTACGAGAAGCCATTCGCCATCATATTCAGAGGATTCAAACTCTGGAGACCATACTGAAGTGATGCAAAAAATGGTGCACATGACCAGATCTGACGATATCACTGATACTGTTGGCGCTATTGCCATAGACTGCCATGGACGCATAGCTGCCGGATCCTCATCTGGAGGCATCGGCATGAAGCACAAGGGCCGTGTTGGTCCAGCGGCATTAGTCGGTATTGGTACTGCTGTGATACCGCTCGAGCCTGAAGACAAAGATAAGACGAGCGTTGCTACCGTCACAAGTGGCACTGGTGAGCATATGGCTACCACCATGGCTGCGGGGACGTGCGCTAGCCGGTTGTACTCTTCTACTCGGAGGAGTAGAAAGGGTGGCTCCGAGTCGACCGATGACGACAATGCTATGCGAGCTTTCGTTGAGAAGGAATTTATGGGTATGTCAGATTCTAACGATCTTAGTTAGATTTCCTGTCGTCTAACGTCGTCGCATTCCAGGGCATCCCAGTGTGAAATACAGCCATTCCGCCGGTGCCATTGGTATCTTAGCTGTCAAGAAGACAGTGGACGGGGTGTACCTGTATTTCGCCCACAACACAGACTCGTTTGTGAGCGCTCTCCAGGACGAGTAGATGGCCAAACAAGCTGACATATCCCAGGCTGTAGCATCCATGGGCACAAACGACAAAGAACCGCGATCCGTCATGTCTCGTGGCAAAGGCGACAGCCAAGTGGTCCACGGTGCTCGTCTCATCAAGCACCATCGATGGACATCGGGATCTCGTGGCACCTGGCCTGTTGACGCAAAGCTCGAAGACTTCGTCGACCCCGACTCGGAACCGAGCCCAGTGACCAAGCGGCGGAAGACGAAGCGTACGCCGAAAGAAGGCGTTGTGAGGAAAGTGACCACTACTAACCGGCTTCCGTTACCCGCCCATGCTTCAACGCATTAGAGATTAGAACTGGGGCTACTAAGGGTTGCCTCGCTTCAACAAGGCACGAGATTCGACACGCTACGAAAAGCTTCTCACTGGTAGAAGCTGCGCTCGGCGAATTCATGCATTAGAGCTTGGCTTGAGCGAGGTGTTTATTAGGCGTTTCCGATAAAGGCTGCACGATACCCATCGGCTGAGATTAGCATCTATTCATAAAACAAGCTTGAATGCACGCCGAAAGCACAGAAATGGTCGGATTTGCTTTGATTCGTAACCTTTGATTATTCTCCCTAGGGCACGACCTCCGTCTCATCCTGCTTCCCCACCTGACCCATCCATTCCTTTCTTCCGCTTTTTCTTCCTTCGCGCCACAACGGCAGGCTTACCTCCGTATTCCCCCAACTGCAAATGCGTGCCGCAAGTCAGACATAGAGCCCCTTCTGGCGGCGAGCAGAATACTGCACACCCGTTAGCCCTCCTCCCCATTCTCGACCCCTCGAATTCTCGTGAGAGGTCGGTTGAGGAAAATCAAAGACTCACTGCTCAGACAAATGCTGCAGACGAATCCCACGTCCACCACCTTGCGATGGCAGAAGCACGCCGCGCGGAAATCCACCCCGACCGCCGTCGGCGGCACCAGGTATCTGCGGCTGCTCTGGTCCGGCAGGAAGCCGAGCATGAGGTACTGGAGCAGGCCGCGCGGGTGCGTGGGCGCGATGTAGGTGCCGCGGGTCGCGTCGGAGGCTTGCTGCAGGAAGACGGAGTCGCCGGCTATTTTGCAGATGTCGATGGGGATGGTGAGACGTTGGCCTGGAGGGGGGGGAAGGGGGGGGGGTTAGTCTTGAGCTGATGCCTAGGTTTTTGGCGGGGAGTGGGACTTGAGAAAAGAAAGGGGGGGGGATGGGGGAGGGGAGGTATAGCTTACAGGCGAAGATGGTGTTCATGATGGGGATGTATTGGTGCGCGAGGTCGCCGGAGACGGAGAGGATGAGGATCCGGGGGTGCAGGGTCGCCGGTAGGAGTGAGTTGGGGTCGGAGGACGCGAGGAGCGGGTCGGAATTGGTTTTGGAGGATGTGGCTGTGGAGAGGGCGATGGATTGCTTGTTGATGTAGGTCAGGGCGAGGGTGAGGGCGCCGGCTATGGAGGTTGTGGGCGTGAGGGATTCGGGGGCGGTGGTTCTGTAGAGCTTCGACATGGCGGCGAGGAGGGTCGTCTGGATGTGTCGGAAGGGGCGGTAGTGGTTTGCGTCGTCGGCTGTAGCTGCCTCATCGCCCTCTGCCATCTCCGCGTCCTCGTCCGAGCCGTTCGGTGCGCCAGTGTGGGCGGAGCCGTTCGCCGGTCTCGAGTCATCTTGTACTGGGAGGGGGTACAGGAATTCGGCGCGCTGGGTGTGCGAGGCGATGATGGCGACTTTGTTGCTGTTGTTGAAGGCGAGGTGGGCGTTGATGAAGACGAGGAGGTTGGCGATGGCGGCGGAGAGGGGGAGGGTCGGGGCGAGGAGGGCCCATGCGTGGGGATTCGTGTCGAGGATCACGGTCAACAGGGAGGGAGGGGGCTCTGATGAGGGGGACTCGGTATCAGTATCTGTGTGCTATGAAGAAAGTTGGGGTTGGAATGCTGCTTGCCGTCTGAGATCTTGTTGTAGTGGTCTGAACCGTCGACGGCGTTCATGGTGACGGCGTTGGGTCACCTAGATCTTGCGGTGGACTGGCTCATGCTGAAGATGACTGCGGTCAATGTGAAAACTGAAAACGCTGGCATCGAAGTCACGATATCGTTAATGCACTATGAGTCAACTAGGCTGCAGGCTGGAGCTTCGCGCTTCTCGGCTAAAGCGTATCTTGGTTGAGAAACGAGGTGCGCAGTAGGCATGTATGAAGAATCTAAGGAGTGTAATAGGTAATGTACACGGTGGAAAGAAAACTCTGATGCCAAGACCATAGGGCTAGACCCTGAAACCACTAGGTGCTGAGTGCACTTTCAACACTCCCCCTCACTCAGTACCACCAAAACAGCGCTATTCGCTCCTAATGCATATCAAGCATATGTCTAGTCGTAGTTCTTTGAAGCGCATTCGAACGGTGCCGGTATGTGTCGTTAAGAGGAGTGGTGGTTCAGCCATGAGTAGTTGAGTAATGCACTCTTGTGGGCCAGAGGCGCAAGGCAAGTACACTCCCCCGATGGGCAGTACGGCTTCCTTACTCTGCGTGGTTCGTGGGCCAAAGGCGTAAACGAAATCCTGAAGCAAGCATGTAGACTCCATCACAGAGCAAAGAGAATGTATATCAAGCATATGCTCGGTTGTAGTTCTTTAAAGCGCATTCGGACGGTACCGGCATGTGTCGTTAAGAGGCGTGGTTGTTTAGCCGTAGGTGATTGAGTAATGCTCCCTTGTGGACCAAAGGCGTAAAGTAAATATTGAAGCAAGCACATAGATTCTATCGCATTGCAAAGAGGATCTTCTTGGCGGCTTGCCTTCATACTCCTCCGACAAGTAGCACGGCTTCCTTGCTCCGCGTGGTTCGTGGATCAAAGGCGTAAAGCAAATATTGAAGCA